>JAWVGU010000097.1:0-190344 GCA_037039885.1 Miamiensis avidus
CCCCAACCCCAACCCCAACCCCAACCCCAACCCCAACCCCAACCCCAACCCCAAACCCCAACCCCAACCCCAACCCCAACCCCAACCCCAACCCCAACCCCAACCCCAACCCCAACCCCAACCCCAACCCCACCCCAACCCCAACCCCAACCCCAACCCCAACCCCAACCCCAACCCCAACCCCAACCCCAACCCCAACCCCAACCCCAACCCCAATGTAAAATGCAAAATATATTTACCTAATAATTTATTCCATTTATGTTATTTAAAATAATTTAAATTATTATTTTATACAAATAAATAAATTATTAGCTTAATATCTTAGAAATTAATAATACCAGGATGAGAAAATTATATTTTATAATATTAAAATATGCATACTAAAAATAACTATTTTTAATTTATATTTTATATATTTTAAGTATGAAATTATTTATTATGTTATTATATATAAATATATTTTTAGATTAGCTATATATAAGGCATTATATCAATTTAATGAGTTTAGATAGTTAACATAGTCTTCCCATTGTAGTGGAACCTAATATTCATTCATAACTTGCTAAATAATTTCTCCATCCTTGAAGTATAATACTCTGTCAGCATACATTTCAATATCGGGATTATGTGTTACTAATACAAGAGTAGCAGGAGATTGATCTTCTTTTGAATATCCAAAGTTATTAATTGATAATAAGAGATTCATAACTTCAACTTTATTAAAAAGATAAAAATATTATTTTAGAAAAGTCTTGTATTTAATATAATATACCTGTAGATCTAGTATCTAAATCTCCTGTCGGTTCATCTAATAATAAAATTTTGGGGGAATTTGCTAGTGCTCTAGCAATAGCTACTCTTTATTGCTCTCCTCCAGATAATTCGGAAGGCTATGTTTATTTTATATTCATTAATTTTAAACATAAATTAAATTTATTCTAATCAAAAAACTTACTAGATGGTCCATTCTATCTTATAATCCAACTCTAGACAATAATTCTTCAGTTCTTTATTTCATTTGCTTTTCATTCTGTCGTAAAGAATTTAATTAATTATTTATTTATATTAAACAGTAATTAAAAATAAAAAAATTAAGAAAAATACCAATTTCCCATGAACTCGCATAGGAAGCTCCACGTTTTCATAAGCTGACATAGTAGCCAATAAATTGAAAGTTTAAAAAACAAATCCTATTTTTTCTAATCTCAATTTTGATAGATAATCATCTTTACTTTTATGGTCAATTATATCTCCCATAATTTCAATTCTTCCTCCCGTCGCCATGTCAATTGATCCTAATAAATTAAGAAAAGTCGTTTTTCCACATCCGGAAGGTCCTCTAATTATGACAAATTCTCCTCTGATATAGAAATGATATAATATAAAGGAAAGTATAATATTTATGAAATAAGTGAATTACTTTCTTATTGGATAGAATTCACTGTCTTCATTTAAATTGATATTATTTAAAGCAGTTACTTTTTCTTCTCTTCCAATAATGCTAAATTCTTTATTTAAATTAATATATATTAATGATATGTTAGTTTCATTAAATATTATATATTTTAATAATAAATAATACTACTTATATTTATTACATTTAGTCAAATTGACGCATCTCATTATAATATCATTATTATCAAAATCTTTTTGAGATAATTTATATATTCTTTCGTCAACATCGACTTTGAAAAATTAATTAAATAAATAACAATGAAATTCTAATCAGAATATTTAAATTGTAATATTACTATATTGCTTTTTATCTTTCTTTTTCTTAAGATTAGTTTATCCAATTTTGTTGTCTTAAAGATATCCTCCGTTAAAGTTATGAACAGCAGCAATATTATTGTTTACTAATTTTTATTTTTAATGATTTTCAGATTGCAATGCATTTTTATCTTAGACATTTTAATCATTTTATGAATGAGATTTTTAATCAAAATTGGTTAATCCCAAAGCAAATTAAGGCTGGTCTTCATTAGGCGTTTGCTCATTCTTATATTGTTACTCCCCATACTATTTATAAGCCAATTGTTCTTAGTTTTCATTTTATTTAACTGAGTCATCTTCTGAATAATTTTTTATAAATTGGTTCGTCGACAGTTGTTATCTTCTAATTTTATCAGGATTTTCATCATTTTAAGTATCTTTATTAGGTGAAGATTAATCCTCAACTAAGTTATTTATCATTTGTTTTTTCCCTGAAGTGGAATTGGTCATTGAGTCATTGAAAATGTAAATATCACTTTAGACTTCCTCATTCTCATTTTAATAATTATTATTGCTACTCATTTTTGTTTATTTTATTTTGAGTCAATATTTTATAATAATTTTTTTTTTTTTTTTCTAGAGAAATTACCTGATGAACGAATAGTATAAAGGGAGAGATTATTATATTTTGTGTTTATAATAAATTATAATCAATTTATTCATTCACTTAATTGTAGTAACATAAAGTAAAAAACCGAATTCTTAAAAATCAGAATATATTAATTAAATTGAATACTAAATTTTATACAAAATGAAGCATTATAATCATTTTATATCAATATATTACAAGTTAGATCAAAATTTAAAGAATTAAGAACTTGTTTTAAAATAAAGAATACTCTAAATAAATTATTTATCAATATATAATTGTACAATATAATTTAAATAATATTAATAGTATATAAAAATTAAATCCCCATATTTTTTGATATAATTAGTAAATTTAAATATAAATAAATTATTTTAAGTTTATATTTTTGATATAAAATGAATTAAATGATCAAGCAATATTATTATTTACATTCTAAGCTATAATAAAATTATATTAGTAGAAAATAAAATCTCACTAAGTATTTATACAAATTTTCAATAAATTGCTTATTATTTGAATGTGACTTTGTGAAATAGAGGCCGAATATTTTTTAAATATGATCAGAATCTATTTAAGCCATTATTGATATTAATTAAATAATAGATTTTAATAATAATAACAAAATATTTGTACCTTAATTATATAAGACCCCATATCTTATTTAGAAATTGAATATTATCTTTAAATATTGATTTAGTCATGAATTTGCAATAAATGATGCTGCTCAAAAGTGAGATACAAGAAATATAATATATAACACTTTAATTCATTGAATTCAGAATTTTAGTAATCTAATGTTGTAAAAATTTCTTTCCAAAAATCATGACTTTTAGCTTCAATAAAATTCTTTATGTCTGTAAGTAATTATTTAAAATAAAAATAAGTAAATAATATAAACAACGAAAATCTATTATATAATGAAACATACCAGGAATAGCATGGAAATCAATTTTAAGAAGGAAAATTTTCATAGAAATCTGCTTTTTAATTACACTTATATTTGAAATATTGTTCGGGATATTATTGAGGAATAAATGTTCCAAAAAGTCCCAAAAATTGGGATTCTCAAGCGGAATAACCTTTCCAAATTGTTGAGTTAAAGTAGCAGATTTGGCTGAAGAAAAAAACACTAATACTAAAGAAATCATGAAATTAGAAAAAATTAAACATCAAATTGGTGGCCCAAGAAATTTTTCCTAAATTCACTATCCTATACTGCATGCTAAATTATATTGCTGATAGATGAAAAGTACTGTTTAGCGAGCTCATCTAGATAATAACACCTAAATTATTCAACAGAATCCATTGCTTCCCCGTAGTCTTTTTTCGGGATTTTTTTTTGTTTCAAGTATTTGAAAAGAACCTAAATAATATTAGGAATAAAGAAATATACTAATTTTTATATTATTGTTACCTTCCAAATGTTGTATTTCAAAAGCGAGCAATCTGAATATGTGAAAATTCTGTTCTGCAAATGAGATTCCATCAATATTTTGGCTTCTTTTAACTTCCCTGTGTTTATATAGTTAATAAACATCATTATTTATTCTGATTGTAAAATATTGGCGGCATTTTTTATTTCGAATAGAGACCTAGGAAGCTCATTATATATTTCTTAATTTATTTTGGCCATATTTGCATACCCTTTGACTGCCTTTACTAAATCGCAAAGATTATGGATATGCCGTTCCTGAAGAATATACATATTTTCTCTTATTTTATCAACATTTTCCTTCTTTATTGGCTGGGCTTAAATATTATTTATGTATCGCAAAATGAATAAATCTGTGAATTTTTTAGTTTAAATAATTTATATATTTTCGCATCCTTCAGCCACTTGAGGAGGGTTTTTAAAGGCGCCTTCGAAAATCTAAAATTTATATTTTTTTAAAATCGCCATAGAAAGTTTTCATTTAATGATTAAATAGAAATACCTTCATGTATTTCTTTACAATTACATCATAACGATGGTATTTTTGTTCTGAATTATCAATTAATTTGCAATCCATCATAAAAAGCTAAAAATAATTGTTTTGCTAGAATTTTAAATATTTTTCGTAAAACTCCTCCAGTGTTTTGTATAGGTGATCATAGCTCGATTAAAATACCATATTTTCTCCATCACTTACCAAGAGCTGATCAAAAATATCTTATTTAATTACATACTATTTGTTTATTTAATATTTGAGTACCATTTTTTTTCCTTTTTCTCTTTTTTATTTAAGTTCTTCCAGATCAATAGAATTAGCAAATGAGGATTAGGACTCGTCTGAATTTGATGTAATTGAATTTTATTTTTTATTTTAACAACTCGAAATAGAATTTTTAGAACTATTTGACTATTTACTTTAAGCTATTTGTCTAGTTAATATATATATATATGTAAATATAATATATTTCTTTATACATAAAAAAATAAAGCTTAAATTGTATTTACTATTTTCGCTTTTGATTTCTGGCTGAATGAAGTTTTTGCATTTACTCAATTTAATAAAATTTTTCATCACTAATTTCCTCATCTTTTTCAACTGGTTATTTGGGGTTAGATTGAAATTCTTCTTGATTTTTTTTGTCATTTTTAAATTTATTTATGATATCTATAGAATACAAATATATTAATAATGAATTTAACTAATTATTATAAACTTACTTATCGCCTTAATTTACTGCATAAGTTGGTTAGAAACTTTTTTGAAAACAATTTTAGATTTTTTTTTTTCTTTCATAGGAGAAAAGCCTAGGAAACTATCTTTATCATTGCTTTCTTTATTAGTAATTTCATCATTGGTTTACTAGCCATTTTCACTTATTTATTAATCGTTACTTATTTAGTTATTCGTTTGGTTTTGTATGAAACGGGAAAGCAAAATTTGCATTAATTCGGAGGCGATTTAGAAGAATTTTCTGATGATGTGGCTTAATTTTTTTAGTCTTGCTATTAATTATGGTCTTTCATAAAATTTTACACTTTTAATTTAAGAAATTAAGTAACCAGAGATTATTTTAAATTATTAGAATTGCTATTATTTTTAATTTCTTCTTCATCTTAAGAAATTTATTGTTATTATTACTATATTTCATCCATTTCTTGTGACTATTCTTATTAATTTTGTAATAATGGAATAAAAGTTTAACTCAAATTATTACTGTCATTTGATTTTAGTCTTTAAATATATCTTTTTATTGGGCTTGAATCTGATTGTTTGGTAGGCGAATAATTTTTTCTATTTTCCAACATTTTCAGAACTTTTTTGTTTTATTATTCGTATAATTATTTTATTTACTAGATTTTTTATTCTTTTTTCATTTTTTCTTCCTCTTCTTTTTACTTTAATTCAAGGTTATATTCTGTACCTTCATATTTAGAATTATACTTTGAACAACTGCTTTCTTGTAAAACATATAAAAAAAATAAAAAAGTCATAAACTATTATTTGTATAAAATCATTTACCTAGCATAAAATCTGTTTACTCTTCTCGTTCATCTCTTTATTTTTAAATATTTTTTGGAGTCATAGAATGTGCTTCTTACTGTTCTTATGATTTAAAGTTACCATAATTGAAATTCGTAAATCCCCTAAATTATAAAAAAAATAATAACCTGTCGTAGTAATATTTCTTTAGAAAAATATATATGAACCTGTTTGATTATCTCCCTATAAATTGTGGATGTTTAGTTATGTTGACCAAACCTAATAGCGTCAATTTTTTGCCCTATCTCCTATTTTATATTTAATCTTACTTTTCATTTTCTTTAATAATTGTATTATTGCAACTATTTATATTCACTTATTCTTACTTCTCGTCCTATTATTCTTATTTGTTTTATTCCTTTTATAATTCCTTTTCTTAACTTTTAAATAATGTAAATAGCATAAAAATTTCATATGAGTATACAAATAGAGTATAACAATTACAACTAAACAAAATCTGCAAATCTAGATTTTCCAATCGATTTACTTGGGGAAATTCCAAAATAAGAACTAAAATTATTAGTACCACCACTCTCATTGCAGTTTTTAGAGGAAATGACACTCCTAGACTAATTGCTATTATCACTTTAATCTGAACATTGCATCAAGTTGATTTAGTTTCCTTATTCACCTTTATGAATTAAAATCTTATCCTTATTTGAATTGTCACTGTCATGTTAAGTATCATTTTGTGAATCATTTTCAGCAATAAAAGGCTTTATAAAGCTTTAAATTACTGCATTACTCTGCAGAGTATTTTAGTTTAAAAATTATTAATTATATTATATAATTATAATATTGTAATTTTCTTACTTTACTCTGCTCTGAAAGACATTCCAAATCTGGTTTTTTGCCATTAGATGGAGTGTTACAGATAGACTGTGGAATCCAGAAGTCGAAATATGAGTTATTAAGGGAATTTTAACCAGATTTTTAAATAATTTCGTCAATATATTTGACATTTTCTAGTCGCTGCTACTCATCATTGACAGGATCAAACAGTGCTTCTATTAACCGATGCTTTTCTCTTTCGCTTATTTCTGAGGCGACTCTAGCATTGCAGGGAGTATCGACATCTTTTACATTTTTGGTGTTGTTTATGTCATTATCAATGTTATTGGACAGGTCGATTCCTTATATAATAAAATTATTTTTATAAAGAGTAAATACTTATATTAAATACCCAATTTTTCTTTCACGAGTTCTATTTTTAATTGCTTAATTTATTTTTCCTCTAAAAAATTTTTCTTTTTTTTAATTTTTATTATTTTGTTGTGCTGACTTTACCCAATTTCCGATATTTTAGAGATATTAATGTTTACTTACTATTTATAAAAGAAGTTTTGTTATTGTTTTAATCTGAAATAATTTGAAGAAAAAGATGATTTTTTTCTCTCATTATCCTCCTCTAACAGGTTTTCCAATTTTGTTTTTAAATCATTGTCGCTATTGCCATTATCAGCAGATGAGCAATTATTTTATGTTTCATATTGCGAATTTTTTCATTTTCCCTCATTAATTTATTTTTGTTGCTATTTTTTTGTGGGACTAAAGGTGAAATGAAGCTTTTTAAGTTATTAGGAATTGGAAATTTGTTTGGACATTTCAGTTTTGCTCTACTCCTTTTCAAGTAAATAATCTCCTAATTTCATATAATAAGGTTGCTGAGAGGGCGAGTTTTGGTGATTTTATAAATACTTAGAGAGCTTTTGCGGAGTATTTTCACGAGAATTTGTCTGAGAGTAAAAAGCTCGTGGCTATATCTACTAGCTCCCCGGCCTTGCATCTTTACTTTTAGAAGAACTTTTACAGAGGACGCTATCGCAACTTATTCGTAGAAGTTATAATGGACTATTTGCCTCTGCAGGAGATATATGAAAACTTGTTTTATTGCTATGGTACTTCGCAGGACTTAAAATTAAAACGGACTATTACTTGGAATTCGCACTGCTTGGCGTGTTTTGAAGGCTAGATCCCTTTCTCCCTATTTTGTCTTCAAAAACGATTAGGCTTTGCTTTTGGCCGAGAGAGAATTGGAAATTAAGACTTTGTGATTTGGATTCTATTACTCCTTGCTTTTAATTTTTCTTAAATTGCAGCTTCAATTTTTATAGTTTTTCAGTTTTGTTAAAATAATGCGACTGATGATTAGGCTGCTTTGGTGACACTGCGTCTCTGTTGTTTGAATTGCAAACATTTTTTTTTGTTTGCAATGGTTTTATTGGTGAATTCATACTTTGCATTATTTCTAAGTTTAATTATTTTTTTATAATAATTATTTTTTTCTTTAATGTATGTGATCCATATTAATTTAACTAGATAGCATAGAAGTATATGATTAATAACAATAAACCTTAGTATATATTATTAAAAGGAATAATATTTTTGCAATTACATTTATAAATATTTTCTTATTAATAATTTTAAGACTCTCTCTTTCAATTCGTATTAAAATTATAATTTTTTATAAAATTATTTAAATAATATTATTATTGTTTATATTTAATAAGTGATTTTAAAATTAATATTTTAATACTATTATTATAAAAAAATAATACCTAAAATAATTTGTATTTAGGATTTTTTCAAATTGGAATTATGAATATTATATATAATATTTTAACTATTACTGAATATTAAAGTTCATATGCGAAAAATCAATATTATAATCTATTATATTAACTTTTAATATGTAATACTTTGTCGACGCTTGTTTGATAGTTAAATAGTTAATTGCTTTAAGCAAAGTAAAAATTTAAATATTTATAATTAAATTATGTATAATACCTAAAATAGTCATATTCTTTAATTATTTGTTAGCAAAAATTAATATTGTTAATTAATTTATTACATACAACTACAGCTAAAAAATAATAAAACAAATAAATTAATAAATAAATAAAAATAAACATTTTTTAAAAATAATCAAAATCTAAAAAACATCAAAACTAAGTAAGCAATAAAAATGGGAGGTATTTGTCCAAGAAAAATGTCTGGAAATTAACATCTGGGAAACTAATTAAATGATTCTTCAATGCAGGATACAGAATTAGGGTCTTCCAGAGATGTGCAATTAGCTAGTTTGAAAGAGGAAAATGAGGGTCTTAAAAAATCTTTGCAAAAAGTAAAGACAGACTATGGAGCTATCCGAAAGGAACTGGCTGAAAAGGACAGTTAATTCGATAATCTATAATCTGAATTGACGAAAGTAACTAAAAATTAACAATTTTCATTTGTTTTAACCTAATCACGGAACTTTGAATCACATTGTTCCTTTATTCCTACTTTCGTTCATGTTTTTATTAAATTTTGATGTTTATTTATTTTTCGAAAAAGGCCACTGAAAGTTCAAGGAGTTTATAACTTTAATTAGAAGAAAAATCCCAAAAAAGTGACAATTCTAACCTTTTAGATAACAGTCCCCCGAAAGACCAAAACATGAATAATTTGTTGGGAGAGCTCGAGAAAAGTAAATATTTTTCTAATGAAATGTAATAAAAAAACCAACAATTGGAGTAGCAACTCTAAGAAACTTAAAGAAATATCAACCAACTAGAATAGCAAAGCAACTAACTTAGAAATCAACTCTAAGAACAAAGTCAATTCAATCAAAACATGCAAAAAGAAGTAAATTTTTATGCTTTTGCATTATAATTAATTTTTAAAATGATTTAAAAAATAATAGATATAATAAAGTCAAGTTCAAAACTAAAACAGACAAAAATCTTAAAGTCAGGCTATTATTGAGGTCAATGCTAAGCTCGCTCAAAAAGAAAAGGAATTCGAACAAAAAATGAGTGAAAAAGCCTCAGAATAGTAGAAAAGGGAAAGTGCTTTGCAAAAAACCATCTCCGAATTGAAATCTTCAAATTAAGATGCCAATAGCCTTAAACAAGAATTAGAAAATCAACAAAAAAATATTTAAGATTTGAAAAATCAATTAAACGCCAAAAACGATGAAGTTGAGACTCTCAAGAACAGTCAAAGTTCCGGATAACAAGAAAATGAGTCCAAATTACAATAGGCTCAGTAAGAGGTTTAAGAAAAAACTAAACAATTAGAAGAACTCAACTCTCAATTTGCTTCAAGTGAAAAATAAATTTCTGATTTGAAAGCACAATTGGAAGCCAGTGCCAGTGGAGTAGATTCCCAAATTCAAGAATTAAAGAACCAACTTTAAGAAAAAGAATCTCAATCGTAAATAATGATGTGCTTTTTTTGTATTAAATAAGAAATAATATTTCAAATTTTTTTAGATCCAAAATTTAATAAGAAAAGGAAGAAATGGAATCTAAATAAACAGAATTAGCTAAGAAACACGAAGAATTGCTATAAGAAAACGAAAAATTAAAAAGTCAATTCGAAGATTACGAACAAAAAATCTCAGCACTTAAATCTCAAAGCTCTTCTAGTGAGGAAAACTAAAAGGTACATGAAGAAGAAGTCCAAAAACTAAACGATGTCGTATCTGAAACTAAAAAAGAACTCGAAAGCAGTCAAGAAAAAGCCGCTGAAGCTCAAAAGGAAATAGAAAGCCTCAACAAACAGGTCTAGGAAAAAGAAGAAGCTATCAAAAGCGAAAGTGAATCCGCCAGAGCTAAAATGGAACAATTAGAAAACGAAAAGGAAGATCTTGAAAAAAAACTCAAGGAAATTTAAGACCAATAGGGAAGCCAAAGCGAATAATCTGAATAAGAACTTGCCTCTTTGAAATAAAATTACGAAAAATAGGAACAAGAACTCAAATCTTTGGTTGCCGAAAAAGAACAATTGGAATCAAAGTTGGCTGTTGAAAGCAAGGGACAAGAAGAATTGCAAACTAAAATTGCTGAGAAGGAAGCTGCTTTGGAAAAAGCAGAATAAGAATCAAAATCTTAAAGTGAAAGCTAATAAAAAGAAAAATAACAAGTTGAAGAACAACTTAAGGAAAAGGAAGCTGCCTTGAAGGAGTTGCAAAGCGAAATTGCTGTGCTTAAAGAAAAAAACAATGGAGAAGGAGAAGAATTGAAATAATAAAAAGAAAAAGTTGAAGAAGAATTGAAAAAATCTTTGCAACAAGTGCAAGAAAAAGAAGAAGCTATGGAATCTTTAAACAAAAAGTTTCAGAATTGGAAAATCAAGTAATTGAAAATAAACTAATAAAATTACAAATTTTATGTTATTTTTAATTTAAAAAAAAACAGTTGAAAGAAGCCAATGATATGCAAGAATCCAAAGAAAAAGAATAGGAAGAAGAAGTTTAATAAGTAAAACAATAATTAAGCGCTTTGGAAGAGTCTTTGAAAAATGAACAGGAAGAAAACAAAAAGAAATTCGAAGATTAAAAATAAACCTTTGAAAAAGAACTCGAATCTTCCAAATAAGATTTGGAAAAGGCTTAAAATTCTGTAAATGAAGAAAAAGAAAAACTTTTGACTCAAGTTAAAGAACTTGAGGAATAGAAATAGAGCTCAGAAAAAAATTTGAAGAAGAAAAAGCTGTCTTGGAAAAGAAATTTGAAGAAGAAAAGGCCGAGTTGAAAAAATAAATCGAGGAAGCTAAAGCTTCTGCTGCTGGAGGTGAGGAAAAATAAGATGATAAATAGGAAAATGAGCAAGAATAAGCTTGAAACCCCAAAATTCATAATTGTGTTTAATGAAAAATATTGTTTCAATAGAATAAATAATATTTATATTTTATTTTATTATTTTTTTTAAAAAAGTAAATAATAAACTAATTTTTTTAAATGTAAAAAAAAAAAATAATAAATAAATAAATAAATGCTTTTTAATTATTTTACTTATATTTCTTTTTCATAATTAAATATTTATAAATATTATTTCAAAATTTAAAAATCAGAAAAATAGAAATTTATTATTTTTTTACTATAAGAATTTTTTTAGTTTTTATTTTTTTTAATAAAAAAAAAAAATTTATATCATCTAAAAATCTAATAATAATAATTTAATATAAAGTAAAAAAATTTATTTATTTTAACTCAATTTAACTGTTTATTAATTGAATAATAATAAATTATATATTAGATAGAGGATTTAAGTTTTTTTATACTCTATCATAATTTTAATTCCAGTTCAAAATCAGTAAGTTATTCTATTATTTCTAAAGCAATTCCGCTTGCATTTTCTTGACTGGCAGCCACCATTAGCAAATCATTTCTGTTATTTTAATAGAAAAAAGTATATAATATTTATTATATTAAAAAAAACCCACTGTTTTACTTAAATGGAAGCATGAAAATTCTGCTATCTTTAGCAGTAACAATATTGGATAGGATATAGAGGGACATCCCCTGTACAATTTCATTGTCTTTTTTACTCCTTTTCCTAATAAGGATATTAATCGCATTAGCAATTTAGGCTATTCGGCTAAACTTTTCTGTAGTTTTACAATAGCAAAAATAAAAATATAATTTATTTAAATTTTATATAAAATTTTATTTTACTTTAGTTTTAAGTTTAGCGTTACTCAAATAGCACAGAAAATGCAAAGATTACTACTATATATCTCCATAACTAGATAATAAAATTCTGCTTAAACTATCAATATAGTCCCCAGTCATGCTTTCTATTATAGAAACATTTTCGGGAATAGAAATCAAATTCGCCATAATTTCAATCTAAAAAATGGAGCAGAATATTATTTATTTATTTATTTATTTATTTATTTATTTTATTAAAATTTATTACTGCTGATTCAATTTCTATATTTTGTTCTGAATTGTTTAAAATACTGAAAATGGAAAGGCAAAATCTCTCACAATTTGGTATGTTCGATAAAACTATATACTTGGAAACCTTGGAAAGAATATCTAAAATGCTTAGCGATAATTCTTTATCGGAGTTATATTAAAATAGTTGAATGAGAAGCTGACACAAATTTTTGTTATTAATGATGGACTACTCATTTTTTTGATCCAAACATAAATTTCTGAGAATTAGGAATATTGATCTTATTTGTTCAAGCAAATAAACTTCACTCACTATTTTTAATAAAAATGAAATATTGATAGCACTTGTGATATTTATTTATTTATTTATTTAGTACCTGCCTCATATTGATTTAATACTTATTCTTTTTCCCTTTTTTAAAGCAGAGCCAAAGGAGAAATTTCAACTTCTGCATTGTTAATATTCCTTAACATAATTTGACTTATTGGGTAATTGTAATTTTCTAAGACGTTTAATTGCTCCAATAAATTACTTTGGCTTTCTTTGACGGGCTACTGAAACTCTTCATTTGAATTTGTAATATTTGAGATTTTTATTTTAAAAACATTATGTAAGTTAGGAATATTTCTCACTGAATCTATTAAATACAGAGTCATTTTATCTAAAAGACCACTGTGTTGGTCCAAAATGAAAGGTGTTTGTAAATTTACAGAATAAAGCAACAAAGAGTTGATGGCATAGGTGATTTCGTCTTGAATTCTTTTCGCAGGAAAAAAATAAATCATGATAAATAAATAAATTAATTAATAATAATACATACTTGGATTCAAATGCTAGAGTGATTCTTTTTATATCACTTTTAGTCACAAAACATCTGGTTTTACTTGTGTAATACACTTGGTCTGACTTATTTTAATTTTTATACATTTTTAGGAGTTCTTTTCCCACATCTGAGTTGTTTGGGTTTATCTTTTAAAAAAATAAAAAACATCATTTCATCAAATTATTTTTTCACTGCAATATAATTATTTACATTTGCCGAAATTACAACTTCTTCTTCAGAATTTTCCAATTCTTCATCGTCAAAATCGTCCGATTCCGATTGCGAAGACTCTGAGGAGACTTCTGTTTTCTCATTGTTTTCTTTATTGACTTATTTTTCTTTGTTTATCCGTTTTCCCTTTTATAAAAGTTAAAAAAAATGATGACTGCATTTTTAAAACGAACCACATAAACATATATTACTCTGGCATTTTTATTTTCTAATGATGGCAAATTGGTGTCATCTTTTCCCTAAAAATGAATCAATTCAAATCCTAAAAGCAACTTTTTATAATGATTTTTTAAGTGATGTGCTCCAGATGTACAACTTTTCGGTAACTCTAATTCATCGCATAAATCTTTCCATATTTTCACTTTCTAAAATTTATAAATGGGTAAACTTTTTCGAATCATATTTTCGAGTAATTAAAAATATGTAATTTTTAGCATTTTTAGTTTCTCATTTTATGTAAATTTGTTTTTTTATTATTTGTTGATATAATAATCCTTTTTAAAAATCTTTTTTTTTGGGCTTAATTTATTATTAAAATGCTATTTAATTGGATTTTTATCTAAATTTTTACTTCTGCTCCTCCTCTTTCTATTACGGATTTGTATAAAACATAAAAATCTATTTCCTTTCCTCCAAGAGTTGGAGGTTTTAAGGGGGTTATGCCTTTCTCTTGCCAATACTAAAATGTTTAAAAAAATATGTTTACTTGCATATAATTTTTTAAGTCTTGTGTTATGAGAATAAAGGAACGAACATATGTACTTTGCTTAGTTCTCTTGTGAAATCTTCTTTATTTGAAAAATCTGTCATTTCAACTCACGAGTAATTGCGGTTTTGAATGATTAATAATTAACACTCTAAATAATTCTGTAATAGTATTTTAATTAATTAATTAATTAAGTCTTGATTAGAACGATTATGTTTTCTCACCTTTAAATAAATTGATTAATTAATTAATATTATTTATTTTCCTTTATCTTCACGTCTCTCCCTTCGCTTACTAATAATATTATTTAAAATAAATCCCGCTATTATAATAAATATTAATAATATCATATTTTTAATAAATAATAACATTTATGTTGTATTTAAGATTTTTAATTTTATAAATTTAAAGTAGATTTATTTTATAAAATTTTTTAGTTTATTTTTAATTAAATAAATTAATAAGTAAATTAAAAAATATTTCATATAATTTCCAATTAATAAAGAAAAGTATTTTTTTAATATTATTTAATTTATAATTAAATATCAGTATTCATAAAATATAATTATATGTATCATAAATTTTATTATTTGTTTATTCCAAAACATAATTATATATAATAGATATTTTTTTAAAATCCAAATGACTATATAATTAAATTTATTTATTATATTCTTAAATTATGTTTTTATGTATCATAAATTTTATTATTTATTTATTCCAAAATATAATTACAAATAATAGAGATATTTTTTTACTCCAAATGAGTATATAGTTTAAGTTTATTTAATATATTCTTAATAAAATTTATTTAAACCAACTTCATAGTTTTATTATTACAATACCCTGCTTATAAAGTAAAATTATTAAAATAATTTTTAATCATATGCATTTATTTATACATGTAGAAAAATTTTATTAAACTAATACATCACTATAATACTATTCGATTATACTGTACTTAAATTTGTAATTACTATAGTTAATTTAATTATATAGTTATACATAAAGTTAAAGTAGAAAAACTATTGATGTTATATTGATTAACAACAATATTTAAGTTTTTATGATAATATTCACCTATAAAAATTAATTTCAGAAAATCTATAAATAATATACCACGAGTTCTAATTATATTATTTTACCATAAAGTAAATTTTTACAAGTAATATAATTAATAAAAAGTATATTTATTATTTTTTGTTGTTATTTTAGCACATGAGAGCATATAAGTATTGTTTATAGAATAATTTTAATTAATGTTCTATTACTTCATATATGCAAGAAAAAATTATAGAAATTTACACAAATTATATAATTGAAATGTGAAAAAGGAAGATAATTTAACATTTTTGTCAAAAAATAATAAATTACTAATAAACATATCACTTATAAATATCAATTAATCAAATAAGTAAGTAGTAAGCGAACAATAAAAAGTACTAATAGCTTAGAGCCATATAAATATATTATTAGGTAATTATAAGTTATCACAAAAAAAAATAAAACAAAAAAAAAAAGAGAGTTTTTTTAGGTAATAATATAAATTAATTAACTGAAAAAATGATAAATTAGGTAAATGTAGTAAGTCCAAGAAGCAAAAATTTTCAATTTGCCATTTCAGAAAATCAGAAATTAATTTTGTTTTCCGATCAATTGCAGCGGAAGTAGGTATAGCAGGAAAAGATAGAGTTCATAGAATTGCCTATTTCCTAAGATGCTGCAATTGAAAATTAGCAGTGTAAATAGTAGGATTAAAAAAAAAATTAAATCAAGTAGTTAAAGTTCTACTAATACAGAAGTCCGAAAAATAGCAAAAAATTAAACTAATTTCAAAAGTGCGAAACCATGAGGGATTAAACAACGACCGGTGCAGAAGCCAGCATAAAACAGTAGGATTATATCAAATAGGAAAAACCTTTGAAATGCAAAATCCTAAAAATCAAAAAAAAGTTTCCAATATGACCTATGATCAGTTTATTAAAGAGCATCCGAGTCAAAACAAGCAAGGAAATATTGAAAAATAGTAAAATCAATAGCAGTTGTAATAGTAGTAGCGAGAAAGGGCCTCGTAAACATTGCAAAGTGAATTTCTAGGGGAATTCAAATTAGAGTAAAGTTTATATTCTCAAAATAACTTTAGAAACAATAATTACGAATAAGACAAAAGTATTGTACCTCATCGCAATTTTAGTATAATATAAAATTCGAAAATTATGAGCCAAATATCTCCGCAAAAAGCGGATTCAACAGCAAAATAATTACAAATGCAATTGTAGCAGCAGAAAATAGAAATGTAAAATAAGATGTATTCGCCCCCAATTCGCAACAACAATTCAAAGCGGGCTTCAGTAGTAGAGATTCCTATGGGGAATTCTGTAATAAATAACATCCATTTACACGGCAATTCTTTCGAAAGAGAGAACAGCAATGATAGTTTGTTGAGTACGATAAACAACTAAAAGGCTTTGTTAGCCTTATCTCGGTTTTCTTCATCTTCTGAAGAGCACCAGCAACAGAAACAGCAAGCTATAACTTAGTCTTAATAAATGCTTCAACAAAGCATTCCGAAATCGAAAAAAGCCATGCAATAATTTTAGAGACTGGGCTCCGAAGCTGTATCCCAAGTATAGGACTAAATGTAGAATCCTTCCTTGCAGTTTTAGCAGAAGTCTGTTTTTTCGAAAAATTTTCGAAATGTGGTCGATGCTGCGATTTAGTAACAGCAACAACAATCGAAACTTTCGTAATACTTATAGCAAGAAAAGTAAATGAAAAACAACACCGCCGGAAACCATAATCGCTTCGCCTCATACAACAATTTGACAAGTTTTCCAAGCAATGCTTCTTTTAGAAGCCCTCAGTTAGGACCATAGGCTTTTTAAAATAATGTAACAAAGTACCAATTACTTACTTAACTATTTAAGGACTATTGTTAAATTTATAGATGAAAGATTAAAAAGGGAACATTCCGCAATCAGCTGCCTTGCATTAGAATGATAGGGGTGGAATTGGAAGTTCTAGTTATTTGAATATGAGTGAGGAATCCAATGGGAAATCCTTGCAATCCATCATTCGGGGCAACAAAAATCTGCTAAAGAAAATGAGAAATAAAAAACACAAAAAGTCAAAGTTTATATGTGTAAATGGAGCTGCGGGTGAAGGAGGCAGCAAAAACCAGCTTCAGTCATAACAATTCGTTTTAAAGAAATATTTAAGGAAAAATTGCATAGATTTCGAAGAGTTGGAAAGGGAAGATGAGCATAAATAAAAATAGTTATAAAATAGTGGAAGTGATTTCGAGCCGATAAAATACGACGATTAAACGCTGCGACAATAACGAGAAAAGGAAATTTAGAGAATTTGGAGTATGGAGGCGCAATATTTGGATATAGTGGACGAATAAGAGTATTATAAAAATAAGCAAAAATAGCAAAAAAAAGAAGAAGAAAATTAAGAAGTATAAGAAGAGGAAAAGTAAAAATACAACAGTTCGGGTTTAATACAGCAATAATTGTTGCAGAAAATTAACGATTAGGAGCGGAAGAATAATCACTTAAAACTGAGTTTAGACTGTCAAACTAGCGCCCAATAACCGAATAGCAACATTGAGAAAAACAACTTTTTCTTGCAAACTTGTCGGCAGAGTGAAGATAATGAAAATGTAATGATGAAAAGAAGTAGGCAAAAAAAGATGAAAAGTCAGCAATTGAGTCCTGCCATCTGGCCAGAAGATCAAACAAATGAAAAGAGACGATCAATCAGTTACACCCAGGTCGTTCCCTCCAAACAAGATGAGTCCAAATACCAAAACAACAACTTCAACCAAGAACCCAAAAGCGGCAGGGGCAGCCATCATTTCACTGAAATTTTGTCTCCTAATGCTTAGTCAGCCGTGAGAATGAAAAATTCAAATAGCAACCAAAAATTGTCCAAATAATTTGCTATTCTTCTCAATGATTAAAAGTGTCTGTACAAACATTACACGCCGAAAAGCGCCTCCTTAAAGAACGGAAACAAAGTCTAGGCTATTTTGAGAAAGGGAAGCAGTCGAAATTCCAGTAAGTAAAATAGCCGCAAAAACTCCTCACTTAGCAACAACAACAACAACAACAACAACAACATCAATAATAATTAGAGTCAATTTGTTACTCCGAAACTTACCTTTACTACAACGACGACACATACTCATTAAGAAAATCCGATGCAAAAAAAATGCATTGATATGGACGGCAATTTTTAAATTCCAGGCAGGAAATCCCTAAAATTCAGAATCAATTCTGATAAAAAGAAAGAGAGAAAAGATTATTTTTAGCTGTTTAACGATCAAGAAAATATATTCCACTAGGCGAAAAGTAAGAAAGGAAGTGCCAGTTGCAAAAACTCTACTAATAGCCATATGCAGCAAAATTAAAAAAAGTCGTTTTAGAGGTTACAGTCTCTGAATAGTCAATACTAGTTATTTTCACATCGAGAATAAGTGACTTAGATGCCGCTCAAAAATTGTAATATCAATAGCAACTCTGTCTATAATAGTAATAGCAACTCTATCTATAATAGCAATAATGTCTATAATAGCAACAATGTCTATAATAGTAACTCTATCTATAATAGTAACTATGTCTATAATAGCAACCCTAATCATGAGTAAAGTTCAAAACCCGTCGTCAGTTTAACAAGTAGAAAGGCCGCCTTTACTACAAAGGAACTATTTGAGCAGTATTTACAACACCAAGAAAGTTTGTAATAGCTATCAAAACAGTAATCGAGTTATATGTTTTCCAACAACCAACTCCAGTCCCAGCCACCATTGTAATCTTAATAATCGTAATTTTTCAGTCAAATGACGTCGCCGACTATTCAGTCACCGAAGGATAGAATTAGTACAATTAATAATCCCAATATGTTGCCTATTTAGTCGGCCAGACAGCTTATTTCTTAATAAAATTTGCCTATTTAGCCGTAGCAATCGTAGTAGTGGTAGAGCTAATGTACCGAAGAAGCAAGTATGTAGGAAAATATATCAAATAACAACAATAATTAAGGAGAAAAAAAAAAATTGCAAAAACTTTCAGCAGTATCTCCTCGCGTGTCTCAAGTGGGGTCTCCCCAGCAGAGGCAATCTACCATTTCAGAGAAGTCTGTATTGAAAAGAAATTCGAGTGCCAGCAATATGATTTTTACCGCCATTGTAGGCGCTTAAATTAACAACATCAACAACAATAACAATAATAATGCGGGAAATGCCGAGGAAATGAATGAAAAATAGTTGCAAGAAAGTGTGTTCGGAAGCAGCAATAGTTTGCTTAATAATAGAAGAAGTTAAACCGGGACGAATCTCGATAATATGAGGGTTATGTCTCTAATCAACTTAGAAATGGTTCCAAATACCCTAGAAGATGAAAGTGAAGGAGGGCTAACTGTTCCTAAGCCTTAAACACAGATCCATATGTCTACTTCTCCAGTCAAAAAAATATACTAAAATAGGCCTAAAAATAGAAACATTCGCGTTTAAAATGTTTTGAAGCGATTTTTTACGAATAAAATGAATTGCGATATAATCAAAAACAATATCATATAGCTTTCGAAACATAATTTGGCGCAATAATAGAAGTAAAGAAACAATACCTGCCCCATTCGTCCATTCAGTCAGGCCTTTCTTCACTATGGCCTTTCATCTGCGTAGTAATAATCGTAGGATACGTACGGATATTGTTCTTCAATTGCATTATTGCAGAATCTTAACGCTTTTGAAAGTATTAAGTAGCAGCAAATGGAGGAAGAAGAAGAAGAAGAAGATGAAAAAGAAAATTCGTTTTCTGAAGAATAGGAGATCATCTTTGAATTTTAGAGAAAAGCGACGGCAACAGACCAAGAAATAAAATACTAAGATCTATAGGAGTTTTACCAAAAATATTATGCTCAGCATATGAATAAAGTAGATTTTTTATAATTATATTTTAGTTTTTAATTTTTTTCTTTTATTAATACAAAAATCTAAAAACACAATTAACTTAGATTCTCAGCATTTATTTATAAGATCCATACCTTCAAAATCACGTTGACCTTTCCTACCACCCCCTCGAAGATATTCTACCCAATTATATGACCATCATTTAAGCTTGCTTCGGCAACAAACGACCTGAATGTCCTAAATAACTGTACATTATCTAGCCAGAAAACTTCACTCAGAGAATATTTAAGAACTTTTTTCAGAATTTGTAGCAAATCCTTGAAAATGAAAGGCACCAACAAATCGTAAAAAACAATTTCGCCATTTTAAAATAATAGCACATCCACGCTCCTTGCCCATTTTTCGCCCATTTCAAGGGATTTGCTTCAATTCAAAAACTTATTGTGCAGATTTTGTAGGAATTGCCAAAGGAAACCTTCAACCTGGAGTTCGATCCGTTCACTTCAGTGCAGAATCCGAAAATGTAATTGTTTTTGATATTCATTTTCAGAGACAATTACCCGAGGGCGCTGGATCTGTTTTTCGAGTATTTAGACAACAGAGTTTTTACTTATTTTAACTTTTCGCTGGTCAAGTACAAGATATGGAAGGTGCTGTACCAAAATAAAATAAGCGAAAAAGACATAGCTCAGGTTTTGTACCGAGTGGAGATTTTTAAAGCCATGGTCTATAAACAAAATAAAAAAGTTATTTTACAAAACAGTAAACGATACACACAAATAATTTATGAACATGATGTCGTGAAGAGAGATCAATTATTGGATGACGTTTCCATGGAACAATTTGATATTTTCCTGCAAGATTTCTTATTAATGCTCCTCGATTCCAGAAACTACAAAGACGTGTTTGTTCTCTATCATGAAATCATTAACTTTTCGCCAGAACTTTTAGACATTATCGAGTTGGTTCTATGCCAATAATTGCCCTACAATGTCGATAATTCTATGATTTTAAAAAAGATATATAACTCAAAATTCTTATGTTTAAGGTTGAAAACCACATCGTTAAAGGAATTGAGTATTATATTAAGGGTATTTTTATTTTTATTTTTATCATTTATTTAAATTAATATTTAATTTTACTTCTCTTCAGGCAAGTGCGAATAGTTCTGGAATGAAGTTCACAGCTATTTTTCCAAAAGTTCAAACATTAATGATTGCAACATCTTCGGAATGTATACGTTGAAAATGATCACTCTTTATAAATAAGCTTTCTCAGCTTATGAATAAATTTTGGTTCCCAAGTATTTAGACATTAACTAAAATTAGCTTTCACAGTTTTCCAT
Organism: Miamiensis avidus; assembly: GCA_037039885.1. Taxonomy (NCBI): domain Eukaryota; phylum Ciliophora; class Oligohymenophorea; order Philasterida; family Glauconematidae; genus Miamiensis; species Miamiensis avidus. The sequence continues at coordinate 21,526 of JAWVGU010000097.1, forward strand.
GAAAATATTACTAACAGTTAAAGATATCACTACCATTAATATAAGTCATTAAGATATTTAAAACATAAGAGTTTTTCTTAACACTTGCTTAATGCTTGATACTTACTGAGTATACATAAATAAATATATTTTTTAATAATAAAGATATTATTTATTTTTCCATTTATTATTACTAAATTATTGTTTATAAAAAAATTTACCTGTTTATAAATTACATATATTAGTTTTATATTATAAACACTTTTACAGGTTTAATATAGATTATATATATTAATATTTAATTCCTATTTGGCTTACTACTTATTTTGAAGAAAGCTAATGAACTATATGATCTCTGTAGAATATTTGAAAATTTATTTGAATAATTAAATAATAATGTCCAATATTTTAGATTTTTATGAAACTATACTATAAATTAACAACATCACGCTCTTCATATTATAGGGCCTCTGAATCTCCATTATCAAAATCTTTAAAAAAATTAATATTTAATTTAATTATATATAAATAGCTTTATTATTTATTTATAAATATTAAAAAAATTGATATATTTAGAATTATAATTTTATAAATTATATTAAATTTTTAAATATATTTTTTATGTGTATACATTCTTTAATATGGTCAAAAAAAAAAAAAATTAAACAATATTTTTTTTTTTTAATTAATAACTTTAGTTGTATATATATTATGACTGGGATTTTTTTTTTATAACATTAGTAATTATCATAAGATTTTAAAGAAGCACTCAACTGAGTCATATTAAGTCTTTTTAGTTAATGGATAGCTTAATATATTTTTTATTTAACTACTCCATAATGCTGCTTTTTCATTATTTTTTCTTCCTTTTTAATTTTTATTTCTTGGTGTTAATTAGTTTTTATCCAGTATCTTATCAGAAGCTTAACTAAAAGCTTTTCTTGATTAAGAGATTATGGATCAGACTGAATATTTGAATAAACGATTAATGAATATTTTCCTACTGTGTCAATTATTAAAACTATTATAGATTTTAATTTTTAGAAATTTTAACACATAAAAGAAGAATAATAGAGAATATTATATTTATTAAATGGTTATATAAAATGTTGACATATATCTTGTTTATATTTTTAAATTATTTTATTAAATTTTTTATAATTAATTCATAAAAAAATAAAAGTGAAATAGTAATATAACTATTTCAATGAAAATATGCTAAATTTTATTATTATATAATACTAAATGAAACTATACATGTAAAATATTGTAAATAATGAAAATTTGGAAATAAAGTTTATATTAGAGATATATATATTCTTTTAATTTATATACCATTCTAGTATTCAATTCTTTAGTTTTTTCTTAAGATAATTCTAATGTAAAATATTTGCCATCTAGAATATAAATTCCTCTTTATTAAAATATTGTGCTAAATAATTGTGTTAAAGTGTAAATGAACAAGAACAAACATATTTTGAGTAGTGAAAAAGAGAATGAAAGCTATTTGGAATTAATTTAATATTAAATAGTTCTTATTTGTCCGAATCTTCCAAATTTAAAAATTAGTATGTATATTTAGTTAATTTAAAGCTTATTTATAATTTCTAAATATGAAAAAGTCTATTATATATTTTTTCGAAAATTACAAAAATAATATAATTTGAAGTATTTTATGGGGGAATTTGTATGGAATTAATTCTAACACTTTTATATTATATATTAATAATAGGACTTAATTAGATAAAGTAGGGTTTATAATGTGCAATTAATAGATTAGATTAGATGTACCGGTTTAATGAAGCTTCAAGTACACATTTAGGTGTACTTAAAATCTTATTAAATTTGTGGTAATATCTGAATTAGCTTAATGTTATTTAATGCAATCTTGTTCAGAATTGCATATTTAATTCCTGCAGGTAAACCAGTTACACCTGAAGGCTGCTTCTGCAAGATCTCTCCTTTTTGGAGATAGCAGGAACTACATTTTATTTTTCCATCTATAGGTGTTTATACTGTCAGGTTTCCTGATGTCTATAGCCTCCCAGATATTTTATTAGATCCATAGGGGGTAGCAAGGGTCACCTGCCACTACACTACCTGGTCCTACTTCAAATTTTTATTTCTCCAAGAAACCGTACGGTAGGATCCCCCCCTCTATACACCTAAGATATCATATATTGTTATCCTGCTTACTGGAATCAAGAGAGCGAGGAAAAATTTTTTTTGACAAAATAAACAATTGTCTTCACTAGGTTTCGAACCGTAGTGATTTAATATGAAATTAGGTATTTTACCACCTCATCCATAATTATTCCTTGTGCAATTAATATTAAATTTTATTTTTCTAATTAAGAGTTTAGCATATATGAAAATGTTTTTCATTGATAGGTTTCCCTCGATTTTATAAAATTTAAGTGCTATTTTAAGTTACCATATCTATCAATTGTAGCTTCTAATAATTTATTATCTTGTTAATTGGTTATATTGAGATTTCTAAAATAATAATAGAATTCTAAAATTAAAAATTGTATGATTTGAATAGTGCATTTTATTTATTTTTATTCTTTAGAATATTTCAATTAAATAATTAATATTATATAGAATAGTATAATAGAAAAAGAGTCATATATAAAAATTAAAAAATAATTCTCTATAAAAGAAAAATAATTAAATATCATACAATTATAATAAAAAGTATAGAAAATATTACTATCTGTTTTCAAACGTACTTAATTTTTTTTTTTAATTTCTGAAATTACTTTCATCTGATGATTAGCATAGTAGTTGCAGAAATAATAACATATAGGCAACTTATAAAGTTTATTTGCATTTAAATAATTAACATTTTATATATTTTCTATATCTTAATATATACTTTTTGTTTTTATATAAAAAAAAGTTATTATTATAAAAGTAAAATTTGTAAAAATTAACATATGATTTTTATTATAATCTCATTTTTTAATTATTCAATAAAATTGAACACTATGATTGTTTAAGATTATTATTATGCTCTATCCTTGTTTTGTATTTTTAATACAATCTTTTTTGTAATCAGAAACCTAAATCATTAAATAAATAAATAAATAAATAAATAAATAAATAAATAAATAAATAAATAAATAAATAAATAAATAAATAAATAAATAAATAAATAAATAAATAAATAAATAAATAAATAAATAAATAAATAATAAATAAATAAATAATAAATAAATAAATAAATAAATACTTAAATTTGATATGCTTAAATAAATATAGTTATTGAAAAGAAAAAATCTCATACTAAAACTAAAAATGTAACTTTATATTTTCATGTTAATAAATGAAAACTAAATTGCTGTAATATACTAAAGAACTCAATACACTAGATAAATTTAATAGCAAATGATATTTTAAGTTAAAAAAAATCTTATAAATAATTTCAATAAAAAAAGTATTTTAATACTCATATATATTAAATAATATTAGTTAAAATTATATTAAAATAAAATAAATATATATAATTAAGTATTTATATATTTAATGATAAAAAAAAAAAAATAGTAAAAATAATAATAATTATCATATACATTGGTTTAATTCACTTTTCACCTTCCTTGCCATATTGATATCATGAACTCCAATTTTTATATCATTTAATTATGACTTACTTCTTTTTTAATCCTCCGTTTATTAAGCTTATTATTATTTCATTTTTAGACTTATTATTCCTGTCATAATTTCAGAGTTTTCTTGGCTTGATCTCTTATGAAAGCAATCACGATTTATACTATCTACCTACATCATATTTATAGATTTATTAGGTTCTCCTTCGCAAATGTCTAGCTAAAAATTGCATTTATCTTATCCAGCTTTCTGCATATAATAACTAAAACCTTTCTTAGAAGATTAGCTTCTAATAATAAAATTTCAAAATAATTACATATTTTTGAAAGAAATTAATAAAAAAAAATATTAGTTATTTTTACTAATTAGAAAATATGGATTTCAATTTGGGAGATCCATCTGGGGTTTTTTCGTAAGCATAAAGCCTTCCATTCATCAGGGGAGTACCCGCTTGCTAAAACGATTCAGTATCAGACATATGCATTGTGAACTAATGCTACGGAGTTTTTTCTTTATTATTTGGTGAACCTAGTTAGGCATTCATTAGCTACTAGTAATATTAAAGTGAAACATGCTTTCCATTTTTTTTTTTAATTTCAAGTGGACTTGCATAAGGAGAAATGGGGAAATTCTATGTATTAGCAAAGCAAATTCCATTACTGGTTAATTCTATTTTAAGTTGTTCTAGTGTGAGGCGAGCTCCACTTCCAGACATCGATTTTTCCCTATTGGATGCATTAAGAGTTGAGTTTGAAGACTCTGCATTTTTTCTTTAGATCTTTTCTTATTCTTATTTTTTCTTTTTTAACTCTTCTTCTTCTCTCAACTTCTCTTCCAGCTGACTTATTTAGTTTTTAACTTTGAAAAAATCGTGATTTAAAGCCTCTTAAGCTGAAATTCTTATATTGGGATCCTTTTCTAAGAGTCTTTAAAGCAAATTAAAACCTAAAAAATAAAATACATTAAACAACTATACTATTAATTGATATAAAAAAATTTGTTTAGTTAAAATTACATTGAGAACTTAGCTTTTAATAGAATTTTTCTGTGAAATTTATGTACCCTTTTTTATTTTTATCCTTTGTACTTTTAGGATCTTTATCTTAGAAGGGGGATTTCCCAGTCGTTATTATATTGAAAATGATTCCCAAACTGTACAAATCACAGGCCTCAGAGTATTTACTATATTTATCTTATGTTTACCAGAGTTCCGGAGCCACATATCCGAAGGTTCCGCACCTCGTGTAAAGAAAAATTTGAGCATCAGTTCTTTGAGCCAGTCCCAAATCTTTTTTTTTGTAAAAATTAAAATAAATATGCCATTTTTGTTTTATAGTAAATACCAGCAATTATGCATTTGTAGGAGTCATCATCTCTGAAAAGGATATTATCGGGTTTTAAATCTCTGTGCATTACTTTATTATTATGTAGGTAAACTAGAGACTCTAAGAGTTGCTTCATTATGGCTTGCACTTCTTCTATTTTGAAAGTGGTTTTCTTAACTATTCGCTCATGGAGGGATCCTCCCTTGTGCAATTCCATTACCAAATATATATGGTTTTCAGATTCGTAGACTTCGAAAAGGCGCAGAATATTCTCATGGTCAGATGATCTCATTATGTCTATTTCATTTTCCAAAGAGATAAACCCCGTTCTGTTTTGAGATAATTTTTCTTTATAAAATATTTTTACTGCAAACTACTCATTCGTTTCTTTATTTACTGCCAGGTACACTATAGCAAAAGAACCACTACCTGTGAATTAAAATTAAAAATAAAATTACTACATGTCAGCAAAAATTAATTAAAGAAAAAACTCAGAACAATAAAATTTAATAATACAATAAATAAATTTGTTAAGTACCTAAAATTTTAACCAATTTGTAAGAGTTTTAAAAGTTTTTCTAAACAACTTTTTTCTTTAAAAAATTCCTTAGCTATTTTATAGCTTGTTATTTCTCTTTTCCTTTATTTTATTAATATATATCAATATAACTTTCTCCCTCAAAAATTCTTATGTTCTTAAAGGTTCTACTGTCTTCAACAATGGGATTGTCATTTACCTCCAATGACTTTGTTAAATTTTACTGCCCAGAAGCTTAGGTTTGCTAATACTGACTTGGAGATCTCTATTGCTTATTATAATTTGTATTGTTGGTATTACTTTATTGTAATTGGCTTTTTTTTTCGAATTTTTCGTCTTCATTATAAATTTGAATCATTTTCGTAGACTTTTAGAGGGTCATGTAATAAATAGGAATTGAATTTTCCTTCTTTTCAAATAAGATAACTTGCGGGTACACCTGTATAAAAAGTTTCATTTATTTATTTGTGATGCTATCAGTAACTTGGAACCATCCCTAGCAAATCAGATCAATGGGTGATGTATTTAATTTGGGTGCCAACTTATCAGGATGAAATATTTTTAAGATTTGAGTTTTTTAAGTGGCAGCATCCTTTGTAGAATTCTATTTAATTCTCTTTGCACCACCAGAACATTAAGAGCCCATTATATAATAAACAAATATAGTTTTTTTTTTATTTTTTAGCTATATTTTTATTTAATTTTTTTTATCTTTAAACGCCACTTATTTAAGAAAATAATTATAATAATTATTAATCAATTATTGTTTTAAATCATAAGTTTGCTTTTACTATTCAATCTTTAGTTCAAATTAACTTATATTGAATAATATAATTGTGTCGATAGTTCTTATTATATGAAATGTTCACTATATTTTCTTATATCATAAAAAAATCCCACTTTAAAAGGTACATTTTATATTACATTAAATGAAGATATTAAAAATATATAATTTTTAAGAATAAAATTATTAAATACCAAATTTTAATATCAATAATAAAACATTATTATTTTTTAAAGATATCAGGTTAAAAATAAAGTAGAGTAAATAATTATTTTAGTTATAATTTCAATTTTTTTTATATCAAAAAGTTCTTTATAAGAATATAGCTGATAATATATTAAATTTTTTATTAATGACTAAGACATATATATAATTAATTAATTCAATTGATCTATGCAGAAGTATTTTTTTCATTAATAATTTCAATTTCCATTACTGGATTTAGTTTAAATGTTGACTGATCTCTTATATTTGCAATTTTAATAATATTTTTAAATTTTTCTACAATTTGTTTTTTTATTTAAATAGTTCTAAAATGCTAACAGCTTTACTCATAGCCTTTTCTCTAGCCTTTAATTGAATTTTATTCTTTTTTTTCAAATTTTCCTCTATCTTTTCTATATATTGATTCATTTTAATTTTATTATTGTTGCATATTATAATGCAACTTTCAACATCCTAACCCAATTCTATCAAATTTATTTAGTCTAAATATTTTAAAGTATGAAAATATAATTCAAAAATTTTCTGTTCTAATTGATAATTCCAATTATAAAAAAAAATTAGGAAAAATAAAATTAAATTATTCAAATTATTAAAAAAAAGTTCTATTTTAAACTGACTAATATTTTTGTGGTATATTCAGTATTGAAATTTGGAACTTTTTAATTAATTGGAATGCTTAATTTTATTATTTTTAGAGAGTAAAAAATAAAAGTAAAAATAGTTCTCACTGGTGAATTAATAATTATTATTATTTAATTTTCTAATAATAATTTATAAAAATATCTAAATATAATTCTTTTAAAAACCAACAAAAAAAAAATTAGGTAGACACCCTTAAACATTTAGTAAAATTAATATTACCTTAGCACTCTTCATCAAGTTTTATTTTTTTAACAATAAAATCTCTAATTTCTGGGTCATCCGCCATTTTATCTTAATCTAAATTCCCTCTTAATTCTCTTTTTGATTTCCCTTGATCTAGTTTTTTGTATTCTTCAACTCTTTTAGAATAAGACATTTTGTAATGAATTAAAATTTTTGTTATTTTTGTTGTTATTTTTTTAGATAGATAGTTATTTTAAGGTATTCTTTTATTTTAAGACCTATATGGTTATATTCTTTAATTGTTTGTTGCTCTTATAAAATCTTATGTTTCAGTCTTAATTTAAGCATACAAAGATTAATTAATATTTAATTATACATTTATTTCAATTATTAAATAAAAAAAAAAAAATAAAATGAATTTAAATTTAGAATATAAGAATTATATATAAGAACTAGATAAGATATATTAAATATTATAATAAATATAATAATAATATTGTTTTTTTTTCATAAAATTAAAAAACCAAATTCCCTAATTTAAGTTTTTAAATATTAAAATCATTAGAGAATACTATCCATTTTATTTCTGGGAGAGAAATTAACCTTATTTTAAGTTTGCATAAATATATGTTTCGTGAGCGCCAACTTTTGCGAAGGAGAGCTATCTTAAAAATTAAAAACACAGTTTTATCCTGAATCTTTAGTTAAAAGAGGACTATTAAGAGCAGAACTTAACTGTTTGGTATTTTTTTTCTTTAGTTTATTCGGGCCATAGTTCACACATCTGTCAGTAAAATTTCCCCTTGCCATTGAGTCTAATTTCAATGGATTAGGCTGTGATATTTATCTCTAATGTCCAAGTTTATTCGTTTATTTAAATAATTTAGCCAAAGGCTGCACTTTACTTCCCTCATTTAAATCTCTAGCGACATGGATTGAGGATGGCTTGGACTTTTTCAGATGAGCTTATTGTTCATCTTCATCTAAAAAAGAGAGTTTGGAAGTGGCATATCTTGAAGAAAGGGGCTGGGCGTAGTTGCACTTTTTCATCATGTTTCGAGGTGTTCCTTATTGGCTTGAGTACAACTGAAGCTAGGGAACATTGACTCTCCGTTTGTTTTTAATAGGTGAGTTCGAATTCGAGTTAATGCGTGGAAAATCTTCGTAAAAACTCTTGGTATGATTAACTGTCGTCGTAGAAGAAAGGACAGACTGCTTTATGTGGGACAAAATTTGCTGCGCTGAGTGGTTTACCATGTTTTCTGTTCCATAATATATTTGCTGAGGACAATCCTCTCGGTCTGGCATGGAGGGAATCGAAATATTGTTGTACGTCGAAAACATTTAGATGGTTTTTTATTCTCTGTTATCTAGCTTCAATTTGCTGTTGCTGTTATTGTTGTTGTTGTTATTTTATTAATGCTGTTGATGCTCATATAGGAGCTGCTTTTGCTTTTATACAATTTTTACTCCTTCTTTTGAATTTTTGAATAACTGTTGGAGATATTTCGTTTTAGGAATGAGGCTTTCTATTTCCTAATTCGACAATTTTTTGTTTTCAAATTTAAATTTGCTATCCTTCTAGTCCTGAATTTTAATAGGAGTGCGGCTATTGTTCACTTGAAACGAGGAAAAAGCATTTTAATTTTGATTAAGAACTGCAATATTTTGTGGTAAAATATTTTAGGAATTTGTTGAATTTTGATTTGTGGGTTTGGCTTACGCCGCATCGAGTTTGTTGACTTGTTTTCGTAACTTTTTGACATTAGAACACTCCATAACAGGCTGTGGTTAAATTTTGATAGTATTGCCAGCATCCGGCTTCACCTCTTCGAGGGAAGCAGTAATATTTATATTATTATTGCTATTGCTTCCTGATTACTGGGAATCAACGGTAAGAACTGAATTCGTGCGCTCGAAAAATTTGGAAGTTGTCAAACCCTTTTTGGGCGTTGTTACAGGAGTGACTTTACTCGTTGCAAAGGGAGAATTTCTGGGTACATCCTTCACAGTGTTGTTCTAGGATAGCATGTACTGGTACGTGTATTTTTTGAGATTTGACCGTTGGTAGGGAGAGTTTTCTAACTATGATTTTTGCGGAGAGTTTCTTAGTGAATTAAACACCTTAAGATTGGATCCCATAACGAAAGTTGTTTTTTTGTGGGCAGGAGACTGGTTTCTTTTAAATTAAGGGTCTTATAATTGCGTTTCAGAATTTCCTCTTCCTTAAAATAAATTTTTAAATGAATTGTTTTGTCTAATGTCAGAGGAGTTATTTGCGCCACTCTCATTATTGTATTAATCATTTAACTATTTGAATGATAATTTCTGATGGGATAAATGGTTTGGGTTTATTTCCAAGTTGTTGTTTCGCGTGTTTTTATGCATTTTTAGAGAATTTTAGCTCGCCCCTTTGGAATTGCTTTAGTTTGAATTGCTTTCCATTTGTAATTGATCATCTTCCTACTGCTAATTTTATGAATTCTCCTCCTCTTCTTCTTCTTCCTCCTCATCTTCGATATTATAATCATAGTTTTTATTTGTCCATCTGTTTGGTATTTCTCTGCTGTTCTGGCTCCGACTCTCTGACAAATCACTTTGGTGAGACATTATTGGCTGTAAATTGATTAACGTATTTGACGGAGAAGCACCGATAGAACCCTGCCGTATTTAAAAGGAACTGGGCTTAAAGCTGTTCCTATTTTGAGTTTACTCTTACTTACTTTACGGAACAAATGAAGATTTCTTTTTATGTTGCTACAATTACTACTACTATTATTATTAATAAGCCTGGTTGTATTTTTAACTTTTCCCTGAATCACTTTTATCCTCGAATTCATTCTCTTGGCTGTTTGGCTACAATCCATACATTTCTAAAATTTATTCAGAATTTTGAGAATCTTCTGCTACCTCGTCCTATTCGTAGTTTTATTGCTTATTTACACTCTTTTTCTGGTTGAAGAGATCAAGCAGTATAGTTTATTTTTGGTTTTTCTCATAAACGAAGGTTAGGGTTTACTTGTTTCCTATTCCTACTATGGAGATTGAGTTTCATTCAAGTTTCCACTTGATTGTAGGGAAAATTAAGAATAGTAACTGGAGTTTTGCTTTTATTATAAAAGAAGATTTTTTTCCGTTTTTATTTTCTCTGATGCTCTCTAAAAAGTAAAAGTTTATAATTATAAATAATAATTTTATTAACATTATTTCTTACAGGAGTTCCAGGATTTGACATCTTATCTTTCAACAAAGAAATAAGAGAGGCTTTGTACATATTCTACGAAATAATAGATTTGCTCGTATCATATGTCATTAGTTTGACATTAGGCGAACTACCCTTCTTATTTTTAGACTAAACATTGCTAGCAAATTTCCCAATCTGATTTTTATTTTAAATCAAGAAATCCAAAATCCATACAATGCTTTAACTTGACAATTTTTCTAAAATTTAATACTTTTAGTCTAAATAGGACTATGAAACCATATTTTTAGGAATGTATATTTTCCAAATATCTTTTTACAATTCTTCTTTTAGCTAATGTTAACTGGAAAGGGCCGATATGAGTTTTTAATGGGTAAAGTATTGCTTAAAAAACCTATTATTAATTAAAATAAATACCAATTACAAATGTTTTAAAAAAAAATATGTAATATTATAGATAGATACAATTTCATTGTTATGTACTATGGTTTCATTGTTATAAGAGAATGGAAATCGATATATTTTTATTCAAAATAACCAGGCTAGCCGCAATATGAGCAAAAGCATGATTTTCTTCTTAATTTTTATTGTTATTCTTCTTCTTCTTCACTTTTCTTTTAATTTTTGCCTTTTTTTCTTGACAGTTTAATTGGGGAAATGAAATCTTCTTAAAAGCTTGTAATACTAAGATTGTGTATACTTGGGTAAACAATAGCATTTCTCTATTGATATTTATTATGTTAATTTAATTCATGCTCAGGTGGTGCCTAATTATATCTAGAGCTATTTCTTGGTGTTGTTTTTCCACACCCAGGTTCTAATTTTATTGATAGTCCCCCTTTGGCTTAGCCTAAAGAACTAATGTCTTTCATAGAACCAAGTTTGTTTCCATAATTATACGATAATTTGGGGAATTTTTTTACAGGACTGCTAGTGCTTGGAATTGCCATTGACTATACCTTTTCTTTTTTGTTCAAAAAATTTTTAATTAATCGTTGGATTTTTCGGTACTGTTTTGTTGCTCCTATTCTATTTAAATTTAGAATTATTGCTATTGGCTTAAAATTTAGGCTTATCTCAGTTTATTTTATTGATAAACTCTTTCATTTTCATCATCTGTATCTTCCGTTTCTCCATACAGATACATATCACTTGACGCCAGCGCCTTCCAAATTTTTTTTCTTTTTATTTCTATAATTTTATTCTCCTCATCATCTGTATCATCTACAATTTCCAATTATCCTACGCAATACTAAAATCTAAGGAATTAAAAGGAAAGGTATTAGAATAAAAGTGGTAACTTTTATATACTTAAGTATGCATATATATATACATTAGTAATAAAATAATGCTACATAAATAACAAAAACAACTACTTTTTATTACGTGTGATCTAAAGATATTCTCCTTTTTTTTTCTACTTTTGATACCGGCGTATGTTCGTATAAATCCAATAGCAAATTAAATCTATGTTCATTGAATTAAGTCTTTTAAAAATTTTGCTAGATCGGCTGTATTTAGCATAATTTTTATATTTTCTTTTGTTATTTTCCAATGGAGGCACTTTTTCTCTTCTTTTTTTAAATGGCTACAGAATCATATTTTTTCTTAAGTTTTTCTTGCATACATACTATTCTTCAATGCTTAATGTATTTGTCAATAAGTATAGAAACTAAGGTAGTATATATAAGATTTTTTTATTAATAAATCATTTTTTCTAAATATAGTTAGTGCTGCAATATAATAAGACTGCAATTATATTTTTACTGTATCTTTTAATGCTATCAAATAATGATCTGAATGTATCTGCCTTATTTCTTCTATCGATAACTTATATTGTATGCTTTTATCATTAAAATATTTAGAACTATTCATTAAAATGAGAGTTTTTTGATTTTTGTTAATTTTATTTATTTTTTTCTTTCAAATCACTGCTCTTTCAGTGTATTATAATTAAATTATGAAAGAACCATATGTAAATTAATATGATAAATTAATATTTTTTAAGGAAATTATTAACACGATAAACTATTTTTATAGTTTAATTATATGAATTTTTTCTAATTTTCATTAAGTACATTGGAATATACTGAAATTTGGTTTTATTATTACCAACTCCCATAATTTTAATATTATTTTTTATTAAATAAATCATTTATTTTTTGAAAACTATTTCCATAAATTTTGAAACGAATACTAATTATAGAATCACAGTTTTAACTATCATACAAAATGAAATAAGTATTTTTATTTTAATAGTTTTTTAAAATTCTCTTAACTTTACATAGTTTCTTTAATAAAAATAGGAAAGTTTTAAGTAACAACAAACTTAATAGAAACTACATTCCTCATGGTTTTATAGTTATGTAGCTTATCTTTATATATATGTGTGTATGTAATGCATAAGCACTATATATCTCACAATAAAGCTTTCTCTATAAATCGACCGATATCAACAATCCTTAAATCATTAAAAAATTAATATATATGAAAATAAAATACGGAGCGACAAATAAAAATAAAAAACTTTTAAATTTACATATATAAACTTTAAATTTAATTACTTATAAATGAATATCGACTAAACAGAAGTTCATGATCCCGAGGGAGATAACAAATAAACAATAGATTTCGACAATATATTGGAAGAGAGAATAAAGCTTGGCAGATAGCAACTTATGATTTTTATTTGCGGTTCTCTTTTATGGCTTTCAGATGGTAAAATGATAATCATTTACTTCTTTATCAAAAATATAACTTAAATTTTTATAGGGGCTGAGCTATTAGTTGTAGGTTTTACTATTCCGATCATTCAAAAGGAGTGGAATTTATCAGATTTTGATATGAATTGGTTAGGGTCTGGGGTTTTTACTTTTTGGGCAATTGGAGGTAAGAAAAATGTGGATTATAGCTATTTGAAAAATAAAATATTAACATCAATTTATAATCAAATTAAAAACAGCAATGTGGGTAGGAAGAATAGCAGATAAATACGGGAGAAGGAAACCAATTATTGCGGGAGCGAGTGGACAGTTTATTTGTGCAATTATTAGTGCTTTTGTTCCTAATTATGTTTGCCTAGTAATAGTAAGATCAATATTTGGATTTTTTTTAGGTCTTACTGCACCAGTTATCTCCACCTTATTTAGTGAAACTTTTCCAAAGAAAAACAGAGGTATCATTTATTAATTCTATTATTAAGATATATTAAAAATTCGATGATTTATCTTGTGCTCTATATAGGAAGATATTTCGTAATAATGAATAGTGCCTTTGTACTCGGAGAATTAATCACTGTGCTTGTGGCCTACTTTTGTCTTTCTAGCTTAACTGAAGGAAACTGGCGACTGCTATTGGTTTGGAGTAGTTTTCCAGGACTTTTATGTTTGCTTATAATTTTAACTAGTTTAACAGAATCTCCAAGATATTTATTGATATGTACCAATAAGTATGAAAAAGCAATAAAAGTTATCAATAAAATGATAAAAAGAAACCATAGAAAATATTATGAAGCCGTTAAAATTAAAGATTATGAATAGGATAAAGTTATTAATTGGATAAATGAAGTCAAATAAAACCAGACCAAAAAACCGGGATACAAACAGCTTTTCAACAAGGAATACAAATGGCTTACCATAAAAACCATGCTTATGTGGTTTTCACTATCGTTCGTTTATTATGGTATCATGTACATTTTGCCTAAAACTTTATTTAAGTAAAATTATTTTAATTGTAACTAATTATAAAATTCTCAACTAATTAATTTCTATTAATCTTAGGATGCATGGTACAAATAACGCTCTTTTATTTTTTTAACTTTTGATACTATCTATCTTAAAAATCATCAATTTTATAGGGGCTGAAGCTTTTGAAAATAAGGTAAAAGAAGGCGAAGGTGAAAAAGGGGATAACTAAGACTTTTTAGGAATTGCTGCTACTGCTGCCGTCGAAATACCATCTTGTATTGTAAGTATTTAACCTATTAAAATATATTTTATTTATTTTAATGATTTTTGTTATAAATTTTAGGTTGCTGCAATCCTGATTGAAATAAAAAAAGTGGGAAGAAAAAATTCTATGGCTATCTCGTATCTATTGTGTGCAATTAGTTGTTTTGTAGTGTTTTTAGTAATTTTATGTTAAAAACCAACAATTAATAAAAAATATATTAAAAAGTGATTAATTTTATTTAGTAAAATCATGCAGATAAAGAATTTTTCTTTTTCGTTAGTATGTAATAAAGCTAGAATATATCAACTAATAATATAAAATTATTTATTTTTTTTTCCATTTTTTATATTTAGTGCTAAAGTAATGATAAATTTCTGCTTTTAAATTATATACCCTTTTACAGCAGAAATATATGATACAACAATTCGATCAACTGGTTGTGGATTCAACAACAGTGTATGCAGAATAGGTAACTCATAATTTACTTAAATTAAGTGTTTATTAAATTTAGTTTTAAAATGTGATTGGAAACTAATAAATTATTGTTTGATTTTAGGTGGAATAATGATGCCGTGGATTAGTTATATATTTTTCTACATTTCGAATACGGGTCCGTTTATTGTTTTTGGAACGGTAACAATCATAAGTTTCTTGGCAGCTTTAAGTTTAAAAGAAGATACAACAGGGAAGGCATTAGATTAAAATATTGTAGTTAAACAACCCGAGTAAAAGGAAAATTAAGATTCAGTTAAAAATGAAGAAATTTGTGGTAATTTAATACAAAACATTATAGATTACAATTTTATTATAATTTTGTTTTAATTTTATAGGAGAACGGAATAGTGATTCTATTAGCAGGCGCTCAGATGGAATAGATCTCTAATCAGAAAATAATAAGTCCTAAAATGAATATGATAAAGAATTAATAAAAGATGGAGATGTTTAAATAGAAATGTAAGACAGAAGAAAAACTCAATTGCCTAATGGAGAAGATTAATGATCAATTTATATCAATTTATAAGATAATATAATAAAAATTTTAAATATTTTATATTTATCTATTTTAATTAATAATATTTTATATAAATAATAATGCATTTTGTATTTATTTATATATTACCTATAATTAATTGCATTAACTACTATCTTTTTATAATCTAAGATCATAATCAGTAGGAAATTAATATTTTTTTAGTATTTATTTTTTACAATTAAAATATGCATTTTGTATTTATTCATATATTACCTAAGATTTATTGTATTAACTACTATCTTTTTATAATCCAAGATCTTAATCACTAGGAAATTAATATTTCTTTAATATTTATTTTTTACAATTAAATTTGATTTATTAAAATCTAATTACTATTGGTCACTAAATTAATAGTAAATAATATAAAATGGAAGAAACTGATTAGTCTGACATATTTATCCCCTTACAAAAAACATTCGGATAATTTTTTTAAAAAATTTCTATAGAAAATTAAAAAATAAATAACTATTCAGAAGATTAAGTAATTAAATTTTCTAATTAAGAAATTTTTATATATTATCTATGCTTTCATTATTGTACTATATATAACATTATAAAACAAGAAAAATATCATTATAACTGGATATTAAAGTGATGAAGCTTCCTAAAATTGCGGATTTAGAGTAGGAGAAGAAAAGGCTGCTTAAGCAATTTTAGATGAATTATTACAATGTCCCTATTATCTTTATTTATAGGCAAATACCAATTTAAACTTGTTTTATTGTGATAAAATTTTGAAAAAAATAAAGTTAAAATTTGATGAAACAGAAACATTAAAAAACAGTTAGAAACTATACTAGCAATAAATAGAATCAATCTTATCCTAATCTTATTAAAACTAGGCGAAAGAAGAAATGAATGTAAAATATTCTTTAGCTTTAAATTTTTTTGCAAAAAAATTATTTCATTTATTTGGTCTTTTTCTATAAATACATAGATTTAAATAATCTCAACAGGTGGGAGCATAGATTAGATTGTTTGTTGTGTATAAGCATTACGGTCTTAAAAGCAGAACTAAAAAATAGGTTTAATGAATATTAGCAGTAAATTGAATAGTAAACCGATAAAATAAGAATAAATGAACTCATAAAATGTGTTTTCACACATTTAAAATGAAAATATTAAGATTATGCATTTTGCTGCTCAAAATAGCCAAGTTTCGCAGTAAGAAGTTGAATATGCTTATAATTAAAAATAAGATATTGTATGGCTTGAAACTAATATCAGAAGATAAATTGGTTTCCAAGATGTAAATTTGCAATAACTTGATATTGATTTAGTATAGAAAAAAATAAAAAGTCAAGAATAAGATTAAAATAAAAATTAGTTTAAAACTATAGCTGGAAAAGTTTTCTATTTAAAAATAAAATAGGTAGAATGATACTTTAATTATATTTCAATTATTAAATACCAAATAATAATAAGTTTCCAATTTTATAATAAATAGTTAAAGGAAAATACTGACAATTTAATAATATCATTTAATTGTGATTCTATTCATTCTAGATTCTGTCAAGGTGTCCCTGAACCCTCAGCTATAGCTGGACTCAACGACTAAGAAATTTAAGAAATTTTTGAAATAATTGGGATATTTAAACCCCAAATATTATGTATATCAGGATTTAATCCTGCTGTTGAAAAAGAAACTAGTGCCAAATTTATCGTTGGTCTAATCTATACATATTGTTTATAATAAAATTGACTATATTTTAAATTTATTCTATAATGATTTTATTTTTAATTATATTATTGTTGTAATTATTATTAATATTATAATTATATTCACAATTTTTCTTTAAGTAATTTCTCTAAGTTTTAATATATAGGAGAACTAGGACGTATTTTAAGTAGTTTTTATAAAATTTCATAGGCATTTTTATTCTTATAATTTTTATAGATTAAAAATGCATGCTTCTTAGAAAATAAGTAATTACTCTTCAGAACCACACATTTCTTTAATATTTTTAAATGACCGCAAAATTCCTTCATAATTATTTAATTTATTTTCAAACAAAATCTGCATAAGAGGATAGTAATTTTATTTGTTTTCAACGCAGAAATTTTTGTTTAAATCAAAATAAAATTAAAATTCAGTATCATCGAACATATGAAGAGTTTTTAATATTAGCATATTATACATGGAATAACCCTCAAAATATTTATCTTCTTTTTTAAGAGCGGAATATACTTATTTCCACATGTCTAGTGTTTTCTATATATTTTAAGGAGAATTTTAATTATAACAGTAAAAATAGTTGTATTAGAATTATAATGTTACCTAATAATAGGGATTGTCAGATTTTAAAGTCATCTATATTTTCCATAGTAATTAAATGATATTTATCAGATTTTCTACATATGTTTAGTTATCATTGTTCCATAAATATTTTTCTGCTGTTTCAAAAACTTCTTAAAAATTATTGTTTTCCATAAGAAACAGAGATAAGTGCCAATAATTGTGTGATTTTAAAAATGCATTAAGGTTTTGCCAGTATTTGCTATAGGAATAGCTAATATTTATACACGTTTAAATATTTTTTTCTGTAAAGAAAAGATTATGCATATGGGCATGATGAAGCCATGGGTCATTAATATCAATCTGTAAACCTTGAATAAAAATTAAATATAATATTAAAATAACTTTGTCATTGTAAATAAATACCTTATTCAATGGAATTCTATGCTTCTTTATATTTTCTCATTTCTCCTAAACAAAAAGACTGCATTCCATAGTAATATTTTCCCTAAAATATGCATTTTTTAATGTCAAACACCTCCATTAATTTCATTTAATACTCATCAGAACCTAAAAGAAATGCTATTAGTTGTCCTCTTTTTAAAGCATGGATATCCCCATTTTCCTTTACTTCTTAATAAAATATATCAAAAGCATCTTTCAACTTAAATTACAGAAACCAAAAATCATATGCCATTATATACTATTTAAGACTTTTTGATTAGGTTTCTTCTAGTTTTTTTTCTTTAATTTATTATTTTAATTCTGATAAGCAAGAAGGAGCTTATTTATCATTGCAATAAAAATGATAATCAGCTAAAAACAAATTTAGGCATATTCTTTCATCGTTGCTAAGAGAATGTTGATAAATATTTTCATTAATACTCAAAATTTGTTTGCACTCTTTAAAATCAGTATAAAGAAGAGATGCTTCCACATATTATAACAAAAAGTTATTTTGCTTCCAAACTTCCATAATTAAAAATATTGAAAAATTGTATTTATTTTATTTGAAAGAGGTTTTTTTTATTTGTAATCAATTATTAATAAAATATCAAATATATTATTATATTGCTATTACTATGAAAATGGATTAAAATTATATTTATAAATATTATAGAATTATATATTTAAATAAAAGGTTATTTTTTATTTATTAAATCACCATTCAATCAAGTATTGTTTGACCATTTCATTACTGAGTCTCCAGAATTTTTCAGCTAATTCAGTGTTTTAAGCGGTTTTAGACGGACTTTTAATCTTAATATCTGAGTAGTATCCTCCTTCAACTAATTTATCATATTATTCTACACAACAGTACAATTAAGTTTGAGCTCCTTGAACGGTATCTTTTTAGAAAGCATAAAATGCGTCTAATACAGCCTTTTTAGCGAAATTAGCTTTTTCATACAAATGTCTAAAAATATGATTAAAATGTAATTTTTTAATAACAAGAAATTATTTTATAGTTTTATGTACCTAGTTAAGTCAGATTTAATTACTCCAGGGTGTAAAGAAACAACTTTCATATCAACATTTTATGCTTTAAGGTGATTTTGTAAATATTTGGTGAAATAAATATTGGCAAGTTTACTTTGGCAATAAGCAGAAGCATCATGATATTTTTTTCAAAATTTATATCATCAAAATTGATTTTTCCTTTCTATAAAAATAATTTTGTTATTTTTAATAAAATTTAATAGACTTGTCACACATTAGAATATTATGTGACTGACAAATAATATTTACTCCACCCATCATTCCTTCGTGAGCAAGAGAAGAAACATTTATAACTCTACTTTAAGGAGTTTTTTTCAACAAAGGCAGTAATCTGTTGGTTAATACAAAATGACCGAAATGGTTGGTTCCTAATTAAATTTCAAAGTTTTATTTTGTTGTTTTTCTTTCTTGAGGCAACATTATTCCTGCGTTATTCAATAAAATGTCAAGTCTATCATATTTAGAGGAAAATTGGTTGGAGAATTCAATAACAGATTCTAAATCAGATAAGTCAAGTTTTATGAATTCTGGTTTAGTATTAGGATAATTTTTCTTTTTTGTAAAAATTCAATATATAAATTAATTAATATTATCAGTAAATAAAAATATAATTTTATAATATTATTATAAGTTATTTATATAACTTAGGATTTATATGCTAAAGAGATATATATACCTATAATTCTTCAAGAATAGGCTTAGTTCTTTCTTCACTTCTGCAAGCTAAAATAACAGTTCCTCCTAATTTAGCAATAGTTCTAGCAGATTCTTATCCAATTCTAGAATTAAATAAAAATTTTTAAAATATTCTAAAATATTATATAAAATTTTAAACATTTTACCCAGTGTTAGCCCCAGTTATAATTATAATATTACCAGTAAGGTCTCTTTAAATTTTACACATAGGATTTCCCATTTTTAATATGATTTAAGTTTTTTATATTTTTCTTTATTTTGTTTGTTTGAATTTATTTTATAATTATGGTAGATTTAATTAAAAATTTTTTTTTAAATACTAGAAACCTCATTGATATTAATTATTAAGTATTCATTTAGATTAAAATTATTAATTATTCTATTTTGATCATGACTACGTGTAATTTATAATTTTCATAATAATCAAAATTAATTAACAAATAATATTATTAATTTCGAATAATAGAATATAATTATTAATTAATCATAGATCAATTAAGTTTAGAATTTAATATAATCCATATTTACAAATAAAAATATATTATTTTAAAATATAGGCAATTTAAGAAAAAAATTTTCAAATTTTTTTATTTCAAATTTGGCGCCTTTTTTATGAAAATTTGAAATTATCTGAAATTATATATCTTTATTATAAATTTCTGAGAATTTAAGCTAATTTTTTAAATAATTATATAGTATTTGATTTAGTGTATTATGTAAGAGGATTATCTTTAAATTAAAAATTAAATAATTGAATCACTTTTTGAAAAATTGACTCAATTATTGAAAATTATTAAGCAACCTCAAAAAATAACATAATTTATTAGTTATTAATATAACATAGTTTTAAAATTTTTATGTTGAAATGACAATAATTTCGTATGAATATAATATGGCCTTAATACAATTAATTTTTACATTAAATACTTAAAAATAAACATATTATTTTTAATAAATATTCATTATAATTATGGTTTGGAGTGGCCAGTCTATTATTATTATAAAAATGAATTGGTGAGCTAGGTTCAATAAATTAAGACTGAGAATCAGTTTCTTATTATTTTAAATCTTCTGAAATATTTTAACTTTTATGACTTGATTAAGAAAGCTAAATCTTTTATTAATCTTATTGTTGCTATTAATTGGTAATTTAAACTGTATTTGGTTATTCATGAGAAACTAGCTTCATATTTTAAGCATTTTTTAATGAAGTTGTTAATTTTATTATCCTCCGTCTTAATTACTTTTTTATTATTATAGTGTTGGCTATTATATATAAGGGGAGTTTGATTAATGTTGTTAATTAGAATGTTAGTAAATGTAAGTTTAATAAGAAGGTTATTGTTGCTGTGAATGCTAATAATTTTTATTAACTTGATAATTAACAGGAATCTGTTAAATATTGCTATAGAATTAAGCATTATTTATGGCCTACTGCATATTTTATTATTAATGTTATTACTATACTATAAGTTATTGCTAGCCATATTGGGGTACTTAATAAACATGGTGATTTCCATTACCGTTTTGTATATATGTAGGCTTTGTTTTTTTTAATAAATATAGTGTTAAGTTTGCCCAGTCTAGTTTTCAGCTTAAATACGAACAATTTCAGATAAATGAATTGAATTTTTGTTAATTTGGCTCTTTAAATATTGATATTCTTGGGTCCATTTACTTTACATAAACTCTAAGAATTTTCCCTATAAATTATATCATATTTAGAAATATAATAAATAGTTATTTAAAAAAATATAAAAAATTGTTAATTATTTATTTTGTGAATTACAGGATTTTAAATATTGGGCCCTTTATCTTTAGATATTGCTTATAATTAAGCTTAAAATACTTCACATAAGTCAGTAGTGAATTTATTTTCTAAGTAAGAATGAGTAACATCTTTAAATAAATTTTGGATATCTTCTAGTACTACTTCTTTTTATTTTAAGTTTTCAATGATTGGTATTTCTCTTTAATCTTGCATATCAATAGTAATAAGTTATATTGCTTTATCTATCTCTTCTTTTAAAACCTCATGTGATTCTTAGTTTTCCAAATTATTTTCAATCTCTTTTAACTTTTTCAATGATTCTTCCTAATATAATATATTTTATAAAATATTTAATATTAATAATAACTACAATATTTAATAAATATAATATTATAAATGAATACCTTTATTCTATATGATTATTGAATAGTTTCTTATTTTTATTTATTTATAGAGATCTTTGTTTCCTCAAATTTTTCTAAAAGTTATCTCAAATTCTATTCAAAAACTATAAGAATATCCTTGATAATTTAATCCACATTTCTAGTTTGTGCCTATTAATTATTTAAATCACTTTATTCTTTTTCTTCATTATTTTCACTCTTATCAATTGTTTTGTTATCAGTATTACATTATTATTAATCTATATTAATATTCATAAATTTCTTTTTATAATTTTCTTCATTTTCAAAAAAAATAGATACAAATCCTTTTAAAAATTAATAGATTAATGGTATTAAACAGAGGTAATGAAGATTTTGCTTTTTTTACCCTCATTTTTAATTTTTTCATATTCATCTACTTTGTGATCTTTATCATGAAATCTCACTGCACATAAATTACACATCGTTCTATTTGGACAAATTTTCTCTAAGCAAACCCAAGAAAGTGTTCTCTCAGGATGTTTGGGGCACATTAATATATTTTAAACTTTATCACTCATTTTCTTAATTTATAAATTTATAGTATTTTATAATTATTTTGATATTTAATTTAAATGGTAATTATGCTTGCTTGATATTTTGCAATAAATTTATTTAATTTTTAGAAATTTATAAATTTTATCGTTATTATAAATATCAAATTTTAATTTTTTCAATATATAAATGTATACATTAATATATATTTTATAAATTATTTATGCCCAAAAAAAATTATTTTTTAACTTTTTGATTTAATCAAATATATTAATTCATTTATCAAACCTTTAAGTTGCTATCATATTATCTTTTACTCTTTAAATTATTGGATGGTTTCTTGGCAATTTTTTTATATATATGCACAAAGCTTCTTTATATAACTGTATTGCCTTTTTATATTACCCTTGTTTATGATAAGCCATAGCAGAATTTTACATAGTTGATGCTACTTGTGTATGAGAATGTCCATAAATCTACTTTTTTATCCTTAAGGCTTCATTAAAACAATGATTTGCTCCTTTAAAATCATGTATATTATATAAAGCTATTCCTTTGTTTGAAATTGTTTCTAGAAGAAAAATAAAAATAAAAATTAGAATTAAATATTCCTTTATTAAATATATAAAAATTTAATAATTTTACACATATAAAACGAATTATTGCATCCACTAAATCCTTTTGACTTAAAATAATTTATAACCTCATCATAAATTCCAATACTTTTTGTATGCTCTCCTAAATCATCGTATATTAGTCCTATATTTATTTTACTTTCCATTATTTAATCACCATTATTGTTAAATAATTTAATTCTATCTTTTAGACATTATTGAAAAATTGCAAGGGCCCAATTATATTTCTTTTATAGCTTATATATTATTCCCAAATTATTATAAACCTAATTTATTTACTCTTCACATTGTTATTAATTTTTCTATCTTTTAAATATTTTAAGTGATTTTTCATAACATTTTTATGCGATTTCAAGATTATTTAATTATCTATTAGACTCAGCTAGATTATTATATGTTTCGGCAATTGAAATATGATTATTAGGGTACAATTTTTTCTATTTAAATATTTAAATTAAAAATAATAAAAAACAATTAATATTTATTATTATACTTTATAAAAAAGGGATTATTCGAAAAATATTTTAGAATTTAAAACTTCAGATGATGCATAACTAGAAGTAGCTATCTTATCTAATATTTATATCCCCAAAATGCTAGCAAACCCTATAAAAATAAATATATTATAAAAAATATATTATAAATTATAAATAGCATTACCTCTTTATTATATTTAAAAATAACTTTATTAATATTAAAATAAAGAATTTTTTATATCATATTTCCCATAAAATGCATCTCCTTGTAAAATACTATTTTTTGTTAACAAAGGGTGCTCAGAAGGAAAAATTTTTTTAAATCATTATAAGATTTTTATAATATTTAAAGAGAAGCTCCTTTTAAATCATTTTCCAACATCAATTCCCCTATGATTAATATTTAATAAAATTAAAAATATATAATAGCACTAATTAATTACCAATTTTTAGTTATAATATCCCAGATTCGACAGGATTCTCTATTTCTTATTTTTCAATTGAAGATAGAGCTAATTTATAATATTGTATTGCTTCAGTTATTTTATTATTATCTCTGAAAATGTTTCCTAGCTCCCAATTTAAATACATTTCAGTAGAAAAACTTAACTCTTATTTTAACTGTAAGGCCATAATATTTTAAATTGCTTCATTTATTCTTCCTACTTTTCTTTTAGCTTTTACACTATTTAATACCAATAATTCTTATTCAAATTAATTGGGGTATAATTTTTCATCGTTATGGGGCAAATATTAAAACAAATTTTTTTATTGGAGAGAGTAAGAGTTATCTGTAATTATTTATTTGCAAAATTCTAGTATATCATAAATTAGCACTCTATCTTGATGATTCTTTGTAACACATTATTAACAAAGTTCCAATAAATTTGGAGAAATTTCTTAAATAAAAAAATTAAAATAAGTATAAAATTTTAAAAAATAAAACAGTATACTATTATCTTTACAATCATTTATTTTCTATAGTTTCAAATATAATTTATCCCTTGGTATTAATTTACCACTTAATAATTCTACAAGTAAATGACCTAAACTATATACGTCTTGTAAACACTCGTTTATAACAAAGTCAATCTACCGCTTAGGATTATATTCTAATAAATCATATATTTCTGGTGATAAATATCTTATGTTTTTGTCTCTATTTTGAATTAATAATATTATACATTATGGTAGAAATATAAATTATAAAAAATTACTCCATCTTAATAGAAGCATTAAAACTTTAATTAATTTCAAATTTTTTGATAAGAACTTTGTCTAATGAACCCAATAAAATATACAATTCTCCATTTTTATCTGAAATGTATATGTTTTCAGGAGCAAAGTTATTATAATATATATTTAAACAGGATATTAAATCTACAAAGATTGAGCATAATCTTTCTATAAGTAAAATACATTCTTATTCTCTATTTTTTTTATTTTCTATGCTATTTTTATCTATATATTCTTTTAAATTAAAACTAATATCTTCATAAATAAGGTTAAAAGTATGATAGTCTCCCTTTTTAACTATATAAATATCTACTAAATCTTATATTTTACAATATCTTTATTATTTTTATTTTATAGCTTATTTATAAAGTAAATCTAGATATTTTGCACATTATTCTTTTAGTTTTAATTTATTTTTATCTATTTACTCTTCTAATTAAATCCCTTAAAAAGATTTTATTATATATATTTGTGTAATACAATTTCTCTTAATAAGGAATAAAACTCTTAATCATCATGAGGTGTGATGTTTTTAACAATAAATTTTTTCTTTTATTTTAAATCTTTAGCGCGAAAGGAAAATCTGTTATATAAGAATATTAATAGGTAATATATATATTAATAATAAAATAATGCTATATTTTAATTACCTTCTTTATTAAAATATCTATTTTTATTAATTCTAAGGTTCATTTTATTCACAATTTTATTCTGAAAATGCTATATTATCCATAATATCAACTTCGTCCCATTGATACTTATTGCATTAATTAAACTCATTGATGTTGAATTATTCCTAGCTTATTATAGGAATTGAGAAAGATGTAATTTTTTTTCTTTATTTATTAATTTATCATCATCAGATTAAAATATGTTAAATTAATTTTCCATTTTTTTTTTAGCTGAGATTTCTTGATATATTTGAACTGTAAAACTTACATTAATTTTTTAATCTTCATAGTTCCATTCCCAATCCTGAAGGTATTTCTAAAAGATAAAAATAAAAAAAATATTTACTATTAAATAATTAATATAAAATGGCTATTACCTATTCTATCATAGATTCTTAATTCAAATCAGTACGAGATCTACTTGAGTAAGAAGCCATCATTAACTATTATTCTCTTTTTAAATAATCAAGATCCAAATATTGGCCTTGCAGAACTGGAGAGGCAGAATATTTTTGAGATTCTGATATTGAAATCTAACTTGTTCCATCTTAAAATATGTTAAGATTTTATTAATGATTTTAAGGAGTTTTTATGAGCTGCTATGAGTAAACTCCACTGTTATTTATACTACCATTATTATTAAAATGTTATTTTATTCCCAATGAAAAATGAGAGCTTCCTGGTATATGAGTCATGCCTTTTTTTAGAATTCTTGTTGGGGTGTTGGCATTACTTGTGTTGTAACTATCATTTTCATAATTTGTATTTGATTTTCTGGAATTTGATTAAACATCATCTCCTTCCTGCTCCCTAAATAACTATTTTTGAGGATATTTTAAAAAATACTATTATTAATTATTTGAATTATCTGTTATTTCATATTATTATTAGTTAATTTTCATCGCAATTTATGTTTTATTAGAAGGAGATGGTTTGGTAGTAGTGGTAGTGTGAGCAGGAGAAATATGAATAACTTCAAATTCTTCTTGCTTAGGAGTCATAAAATTATTTTAAGATTAATTAAATTTTCGATTATTTCTATTATTTTCATTTTCTATTTATTTAAGGTTATTTAAATTTAATATAGGTAAATCTTGTAAATTTTATTATTTTTCAATAAAATTTTGTATTTCTTAAATATTAAGTTAATTAAATAGACAATCTTCTATAAATTTAATGTATTCTAACTATAATTATAAATATTTATATAATAAGCAAATAACATAAATGTATTTATATTATTAATTTATTTTACAGGTTATGTCTTTTTACAGGTTTTGGTAAATTCCTAAAATTTTTTCTAATTTCCGAAATGATTTCTGCTTTTATTTCCAAATAATAAAAGAGCAGAAATTTATCCAATAGATACTGTATCCTCATATTAGACCAAATTTTATGAAACTATTTATTCGGCAGCAAATAGATTATAAGTAGTTTAATAATCTACTAGCTTTAATTATTGAGTAATAGGGTCATAAAATATATTTTCAGCCTTTAATCTTCCATGATTTTCATATCCTAATATGATCTTTAGTTCTTTAAGACCATTCAATATTTTTTAAATTATCTAAAGAAATTCTTTAGATTTTACTTATTTATTGTTCTTTATATATCTATATAGGTTTCCACACCCCATATATTCATATATTAAATAACAATTTAGATCTGTATTTTTTTAGTCATATAATTTCACTATAAATTTCGATTAGGCTGTTTTTAACTTTTCTATAATTTAATTGTTTTCACTCTTAAATTTATTTAACAGGTAGGTACTTGAAAATTTATTAATAAAAAATTGTTTTAAAACAACAAATTAGTTTTTTGGAGTGGTGGCAAGATATATTTTCGATATTTTAGACATAAAAATGGGGTCTTTATCTTAAAATAAATATTCTCCTATTTTTTTTCTCATCTATAATTTTTTTTAATTATAATCAAAAAAATAATATTATAATTAAAATATATATTTTTTCAATAATTTTTTACTTCCATCGTGGAAATCACACTTTCTTAATGATCACAGTTTGTTTAGCCTTCGTCTTCATCGCCTTCTTAACTAAACAATGAGCAGTTTGTTTCTTAGTTAAAGTTGTCCTCCTATTATTGATCTTGAAAGTTATATAAACTTTTTTCATTAAACTGACTTAACTCACATAATGATGAATGACTTTTCACATTATTATTTTCCTCATCATTACCTTAACCGATTTAAGCTGTATATTTTTCTTATGATCCTATTTTTTCATTTTTATCCGTATTTTAGGATTACTGAAAGCTAAAATCTATACCCTATGAAGGTTATTGATTTATTGAAATAAATAATATATAAATTGTAATAAATATATACATGCACAGGGGGAGATTTTAATTTGGGTGCATACTGGGAATTCTTATTTTTAAAAGCAGCTCCTTTTTCTTCTTCATCTTCAAAGTTGCTCTCTAATTTTTAGTTATTTTATTGATAAATGATTGAGTTTTTTATATAATATATAATTTTACATTCATTTGTATTTTATAAGCAAAAAGTATTGATTTTAGTAGATTCTGGAGATTCCTAATTCTTTGAAAATAATTATTGTAATTTATATTTTTTTATAATTTTTATTTTAGTATTACTATGAATTTCTGCTTTGCGCTACTCTAATATTATGATGGAATGTAATACTATTATATTAATAATTTATATAGTACATGTTACACTGTTAAATTTATTTATATGTTTACATTTTTATTCATAGAACAATTACTATTCAGATTAGTTATTTTGGAGTATTTTCAATTTTTATTTTATATAAAATGACCTATTTATTGTATTTTTTTTAGTATAAACGGGAAATTTATTTATTTCCAAAGTTGTTATTTAGAGATTAATATAAATAAATAAAACAATTACTGTTTTTAGTATAGTTATTTAAATATTAACTAATAGTTATTTTTAGTAATAAAATAAATAAATAAATAAGTTGTATATAGTAGTAGTATAAAAATGAAAACAATTAATCACATGATATATATTAGTTATATAATTAATTTAATACAAACAATAATATTCAATCAAAAAGAGATTTTTCAGGCTATTCTTAATTCTATTCCATACTATTTGGAGATTCTTACCCCTTTTCTTTTTAGTTTGCATTGCTATCCAATTATTTTTCACTTTAATTTTGTTTTTATGTTTTTTGGCTTTTTGTACTTTTTTTGTTTTTGTTGTTCCTTATTTTTAAGATTGTTCCTCCTTATTATTATTTTCATTTTCATTATTTTATTACTCTTCATCTTTTAGGTCATCATTTCCTTCATCTTTTTATTCTAAAATCTCTTCTTATGGAGGTGATTTGGGTTCATTTCGTTCTGAATTTCTATTATATTAACTCTCAAGCATATCTTCATTAATATTTTTATTATCATCTATATCATTGCATTGCAAGACCTTTTCATCCTCTTCTCCATTTTCATTTACCAGTGTAGTATCAATAATTATTTTCACTGATTTTTCATTAGTTGATTTTCTAATATTATCAGCATCAGGATCATTTAATCTTGGATCGAGACACCATTCGAACATATAATCCAATTTATAATTTTTTTTAAGAAACAAATCATAAAACATCTTTCTTAAATAAAGATAATCTGGTTTATCTTCGAATTTCAAAGCTTTCACATAATTAAAATAAACTGAAAACTATATGGGAAGTCCCTTGCATAATACTTCAGCTGGTGTTTGCATTTTTTTTTCCATAATTTTCGATTGCTTTTCCACTCTATCTCCAGCCTTAATTCCTTGCCAGGGTAAAAATCCTTTCAATAAGTACACAAATATATATCCAATTGATTCTAAGTCATCTCTACGGCTTTATTCCATACCTAAATGTGAATAAAGAGATGCATATCTTGGAGTTCCTATAAGTCCTTTATTTTCTCTATAGGGGATATGTTAGCCTGTTCTTTATTCCCTATACTTTTTAGATAACCCATAATCTATTAGATGTAAAATATTAGATTTCTTTCCCAACCCTATTAGTAAATTTTCCGGTTTTATATCTCTATGAATAAACCCTTTAGAATGAAAGGTTTCTAAACGAGACAATAATTAGTCAGCTATCATAATTACAGTTTTTAGACTAAGTTTTCTATCACATATATTGAATAAGTCTTCTAATGAAGGACCTAGTATATCAATGGCCATTATATTGAAATTTTCCATTTCTCCTGAGTAATATATTTTAGGAAATCCTGTTTTCCCCTATAATAATTTTAATACTTTTGCCTCAAAAGGAACTGTTTGATGAGAAGATTTAATATCTTCTAACTTTACTGCAACACATTCGTCTGTTTATTCATCTACTCCTACATAAACAACTCCAAAAGAACCTGCACCGAATTATTTTCCAGGAATTATAGAATATTTTCCTCCGATTTTTGTACTAAAAAGCTAACTTAATTAATCAGTTTGCATATTTTTGTTTTGAATTTAGAAATAATATTTTTTTATTTACAATAATTAATATTTCAGTGATGTTTTAATATTTTATTATATAAACAAATAACATTTAAAAACATATTATTTATGTGAACAAAAATCAAAATTATATTATTAAGAAAATAGATTAATTATAATATCATATTTTTCAAAATCATATGAAAATAATTAATTGTTATAATTTATTATATTAAATATTATTATTTTTATTAAATGATAAGGGGGAAAAAAAAATTATAATTATAAATATAAAATTTTTAATAATACTATTTGCATTCAATTTTTTTTGGCTTAATATATTTAAAATTTTTTTTTATATTTCGCTTTAGGAAATATTAACATTACTATTTAAATTAGGGTTCCCACTTATATTCCCGTTATTATTGCTATATTATTTAATTCCATATTAATTAGTTTTATTGTCTTAATCTTAATTTTATTGGTAATTATTATATAAATCTCTTAATTCTTTTTTTAAACTGTTGTCCAAAAAACTATTGTCAGTTCCTTCCATCATTAATTTTGTATTTACATTGGTATTATTTTAATAGTTGTTCTTTCTATAATCTCCATTCACATTTTAATTCCCTTTAATATCCCTTGAGAATGACTATTAATTGTCAATATTATAATCATTTGATAAGTTGCTTGGTTTTAACAATCATCTTAAATATTCAAATCATTTGCATATTTTTCATTTTCATTTTTTAAGATTTCATTATCTTATCTTAATTATTGGTTTTCTTTATTTAAATTGTCTATTATAGCTAAAAAATAAGAAATATCTTTATTATTAGAATTTTCATTTCCATTCTACTTCTATTTTTTTAAAGATTCATTTTATACTTATAATTATTCCATTTATTTCTCGCAAATTAAATTATTTTATTGCAAATCCTATTAATGAAAAACTTTACTATTTATATTATTAGGTAATATTAAATTTAAATAACCTGAATTTATTGCTCTTGTAATTATAATTTTTAATTCAAATTTTCTTTTTCATTTTATAGAACTTAAATGTGGCTATTGAAATCATTAACACAATTTTCTATTAAATTTATTAACATCTAAACTTCATCTACACCGAGAGTACTTATTTACTAACTTTCTTCTTAAATTTATATTAACTAATCCCCCTCTGTATTGCTTCTGCTTATTTTATTTTGAATTTATATATTTTTTTATTTATTTTGATTCTATTTCTCTTCTTTTAAACAGCTTTCTTTTCCAGAATCAATTATTTCTAACTAATTTTATTTTAATTTATTTAATGGCTACCATGATTGTGGTTTGGGGATTAGTTTTATACATAATTTTGGTAATAACTTCCTTAAAACTATTGTGTATTATTATTTTGAAGATTTTAATTTCCAAGAGATTGTGTTCTCTCAAAAAATTGATTAACTTTGACAACTATATTAAAAATAGTATATAATTTATATTATTATTAAAACTATAAATTACCCTTGGCAGAATTAATATTTTTCATTGTATTTGCTGTAGTTATATCATCAAAAGAACTTTTAGGCTCAAAAGGCTAAGTATTTAACTTTTTAGAAGCATTGTAAATACTATTTTATTTATTTGCACTATATTATTAATTTTTTGTATACTGACCACCTACTTAAACTTTAATTCCTGACAGAGACAACGGAATAGACTTGCTTTAGCTGTTATTTATCTATTAGTTAAATTGTTTTTATACCAAATCTTCATCTTCTTCTTCATTATTTACAAAGATTTATTCTAAAGAAATTTATATTAATATATTATTATGTATAGTAGTAGTTCACATATTACCTTCTGGAATATCCCCATTTTCTTCATATTAAAAAGGTACTCCAGATTAACTGAGACGTTGAGCTTCTTTAAGATAGGAAAATGATCTGTTTAAATTGTAATCTTTATAATTTTTTTATGTTATTTATTATCCAATATCTCTTTATATCTATTAAGTTAGTTTATTTTTTTCATTGTGTTCATGCTATATTTAGAAGCAGAATTTGATTTTCTATGATGGGCCTGTAAAATAGGTTAATTATATTTTTGAATATCTTCATCTGTGTATGCAGAAGGATTTCCATTTCCTGTATAATTTTGATACTATACTTCATCATTGGCAAAGTAACTTAATTGTTGCTATTATGCACTATTATCTTAAAGACTTCTATCTTTAGTTTTTGCTTCTTAAAGCTAATTTTTAAAATTTAGATGTTAATATTATATTTTATTATAGCATCTCTTTAAATAAACTTAATAAACTGTACTTAAGCTTTAATTTTTTCTAATAATTATGTTTTATTTTGGTTCATATCTTGTGATTATCTCAATAGCATATAAATATCTTTTTATTTTACTAAAAATAGGATTTAAATATAATATTTTTTTTTTTTATATTAATATTAAATGTATTTCTCAAATTTTGCTGTTTAATTTATTAATTTTCAATTTTTTAATTAATTTGTAAATAAAAAAATTGAAATTTATTTTATTTAACTAAATAATTCTTTATTGATAGTTAATATGATTATCGTAGTTAAAATATAATTTTTTTAATAAATTAATTTTATATTGTAAAAATATTAAAATATTATAAATTTCATTCATATTTTTCAGGATTTTAAAGGTTTTTTAATTCTCTCCAATAGCAACATTTTTTATACTTCTTTTTAGAACCACAATAACATTCTTTATTACCCATTTTAGATATATTTTATTTAACATCCAAAGTTTTATTTTCCTCTTAATATTAATAAGAGTCATCATTATCTTCATTCTATCTTCTATTTATTCCCAATACTTATTCTACATTACTAGCATCAAATGTACCTAGCAATTTTTCATAATTTTTATTAAAAACACTGTATGCACTTAAAGTTCCTTTTTTTCTCTCACCCAAATTCATAAAAATAAATGTTATCATTGAAAATATTAAGTAAACTAACCCAAATTCAATATTGATAAAAAATTTATATCCAGCTATCCATAGAATTAGAATTACAAATTTTCTTTAAATAAAATGTTCATTGGATAAATTATTTAGAATAAAAATAATCAAATGGAAATAAAAAATACTTGGAAAATATAATATCTTTTGCAATCTCCTTTAAATTTTTTGATTGGTATTTGACTTCTTCATAAGTATTTTTATGGTATTCTGAAGAATCTATTAAATCTATGTTATATGGGTTCTCTTTCATATTTTGATAAATTTTTATAATTTCAATTGCAAAATATTAAGAATATTAATTAAATATTCTAAGTCATATTATTTAATTAAAATAATAAAATAATAAGTTATTTGATAGTTGTATATGTAATGTAATAGTAATAAAAAATTTATAATCATTTTAATATTTTATTATTAAATAATATTAAAGATATATTTCAATAATTATTAATTTTATTTTATTATTTCTTCTTTTTTCATCACTCATTTTATATTCTTTTCAATTATAAACTTAATATATTTGATTTAATTTTTATATTTAATGTAAATAAATACCTATCATAATATTAAAGCTATAAGTAATAATAAATTAACCTTATTCTTTATTCATTTATTTGATTTTTAAAGATCATATTTATTATGTTTTAAATTTTTTAAGGAAATATTAGACTTTAAAACTAATATTGAAAATTTTACATGAATATGATAAATTTTGATTATTAGTTATGTATATTTAATTAATAAGAATTTCTGAGAAATTAATTATTAAAAAGAATTATTTGAACTAAAAAGTTAGGCAACACAAATTTATATTTTAGTAATAATATATTTATATATAACCCTATTAATAAATTATAAAATAAATAGGGAGGTCATATTGGAAGCCCAAAAATGTCATGAAATACCAATGTCTTGAATAGCTAATTTGTTCTTGTCTTCATTCATTTTTACTCTTATTACTTTCTACAATTTTAACTTACTTTCCATGTCAAAGTATTCAATTTCTGTTTCATTTAAAGTTCCAGAATCTTCTTATAATATAACCTCTTCGTCCTAATTTAAAAAAAATTATATTATTAATTTATATAAATTTAAAATAATGTCTTTTTAAAAATTATTGAGTTTTAGAAGAAAAATGCTAATAAAATATTAATTAATTACATCTTTAGTATAGGAAAATTAAATGTTTCTAGCAAAATCTTTTCCTCTTGGAATGAGAATTGAGTTTTTTAGACATTTTTCCCCAAACGTAGATATCAAATGTTCCTCCATAGCTTATAAATTTTTCCATGAATTTTCACCACAATTATAGAAATCTAATGTGAAGCACCCTAATTTAGGCCAGGTGTGAACAGAGATGTGAGATTCTGATAGCAAATACATCAAAGTAAATCCTTTTTCCTCTGAAAATTCTTAAACTTTTTTGTCACAAATGTTGCAATCCTATTAAATTAAAAAAAAAGTTAAGCATAAATCTGAATAAAAATTTAGTTCTATTTATAAGTATTTACGGTTTTTTTCAATCCATTTTCTATCACTTGTTAGAAATAGTAATAGTCTGATAAGTTAACTTGTGGATCTAGATTTTGAAAGTCCATCATGATATGAGATCCCATGTCGACAGCTTTTAACTAAGAATTTTTAAGTTAAATTTTCCTTTCATTTTATATAATTATTATTTTTCTAATTAATGATTTTGTTTTTAATTATTATATGTTTTTTGTTTTTTTACCAATTATAAATAATTATATAATAAAGTTTGTATTATAAATTATGGTAACTATTCACTACTAAATGATTAATGTAAACATAGAGAATTATTTCAATACATAGGACTCAATAAAATGTTTACTATTTATTTACCGAGAAAAGGTGATGGAGCTCTAAGTTTAGTTTAGTATGAAACTTTTTAAAATTTAGTTTTATAAATTTTTAATATTGTATTAATGCGTCATAACATAAGTAATTTATTATATAGATTAATAATATGTAATATTAAAATTCGTTTTAAGATAAAAAATTATGAACTAAAAGCCGAAAACTAAAATCATTTATATGATTATATCTCAACAATCTATGAATTTATCTGTTGATAATGTATTAAAATGAAATTTATTCAGTGCAATAATTCCAAAACTAATGTTTTTATGAATTTAAAATAACTATATTATGCAAAATATAGTATTTTACTTTTATTTGTTTATTTCTATATATACTTATATTTATATATTATGGAAGTAATTATAACTAAAGTTATCTTATTTTATTAATTATTATATTTGAATTTAAAAATATACAAAGATATTATATTAAACTTGAAAAAATTTTGATTTCTTACTTTTAACTTATAATTATATATATATAGTAATATAAATTATGCAATTAACACACACACTAATGATATATATAAATATATATATATATTTCAAATACAACAAAATCTATTTATTAGTAATTAAAAATCAAGAAGTTACTTAAGCAATGCATGTAAAATCAGAATGCATATCTATTTAGTTTGTTAAAGCTAATTTATAAGTGCAGTGCATAATTTTATAATATATTATATGTAAGATGTCAATTATAGTATGTCTTTATCTAGTACGTTTGTCAAGAAATTCCACTGATTTGAGAGCTGTATTAGTCTTAAAAGCTAGGTTGATCTCTTTCATTGACTTTATTCATATTGATTTAGTTATTGGTAATTGAACTTACAATATCCTATTAATAAAGGATAAATTTAGTATATTAAGAAATTTACTTATAATTTTTTTATCATATTATTTTTTCTATGTTTTGGCTTGCAATGCACACAATATTATTGTTAATAGTATGTCATAATTAAGTGTAATCGCATGAAAAAAATTAATGTATTACGATAAAAATAAATAAAAAAACAAAATATATTTAAAAATTGCGACTACTTTACTATTTAAAACCAAATATAAAATAGAAATTAATAAAAGTAAAAGAGTAATAATTACGTTTTCGTTCATGTTTAGTTTTCTGGCTCCTCTTCCTCTGGGTATCATAATAGAAGCAGCACAGTTTTTCCATCCGAATACCCCACATAAGTGATCTTCCATATTTTTTAAATTCTACCAAGAATTTTCTCCACAGTTATAGAAATCAATAGTCATACATTTAGTGGCAGGGAAAGTGTGCACAGAAATGTGAGATTCAGACAATAAGTACATAATAGTCATTCCTAAAAAATATTGGTTATTATTTTTTATTATCATTAATTTAAACAATTATTAATTTAAATAGATTTTTGCATATATTAATATTAAAGTATTTTATAATTATATATAATAATAATATCATAGTCTAAACTATGGGTAAATTAATGTTTGGAAAAAAAAAATTAAGATGACATT
Organism: Miamiensis avidus; assembly: GCA_037039885.1. Lineage (NCBI taxonomy): Eukaryota > Ciliophora > Oligohymenophorea > Philasterida > Glauconematidae > Miamiensis > Miamiensis avidus. Next base: position 57,948 of record JAWVGU010000097.1, read on the forward strand.
GTTAGTTTTGGTCTCATGAAAACCCTTAGACGCAAGATCATGTGGTTATTAAAAGACATAATTGAATAAAAAAAAAAAAAAAACTAAGAAATTGTTTCTATCTTGAATATATACCTCTGTTATCAGGAAAAACTACAGATTTTTTGTCACAAACGTTGCAGTCAGTAAGTTTTAGTCCATCTTCAATAATCTCCATCATCTTGTTGGGTTCAGATAAGTCAAACTTTTAGGTGTCAACACATTGGAAATCCAACATAATATGGGATCCCATATCTACTTTGATATTCATTGTTATAATTTAGTTTTTTTTTCTTTTAGTCAATCTTCTTCTTTACGGAGAGTAAAAAATGATTATTCTTATATTTTTTATTTTGGGTTTGAGTATAGTATTACTACCTTTTTTTTTTGCCCTTTTTTTTATTTTTTTGAGATTAAAAAGATTTAATTTATATTAAATATTTTCTCTTGCTAAGAAGCATTTAAACCGTATAGCTTGATTAGTTTAACTAACTTTTGCTATAGGAAAGTAATTTCCATATGTTAAGTATAACCTATATAAATATATTTTTTCCAAGGTTATATTTTATCAGAAATTTATAGATAATTTTTCATTTAATATATATTAAAAATATATACATATTTAAAATAAATCATATATTATATTATGGTTATTAATAGTTTTTATTTAATATACCTAATAATATTCATATTAATTTATTTTATTAGGAAAAAAAATATTTATAGAAATACTGATTAAGTAGCAAATGTGAATTATAAGTTTTACAAAATTAAGCAAAATTTTTTTCCATTTTGTAAATTTACTTTTTAATCATAACATATTTTTTTTTTCAATTTTTTATTGTCATATTTGTAATTAAAAAATATTAATATTAAATTTTAAAAGATAATTATAATTTTAAATTAAATTAAATTAAATTTAATTTAATTTTAATATATAATTAAGATTTTAGTAATATTCTCTCTAAATAATTTACTTTTTAAATAAAAATTTATTCTTATTAAAAAATAAAAATATATAATCACTACTTAATTAGTGTTATATGAAAATATTTTTATTTAATTAACTCAATCTAAGTATTATTTTAACAAATAATAAAAAAATATATTAATAATCCCATCTAATATCACTTATTTTTAAACGTTATTTATATATGGAAACCTTTTTGAAAAACAATATTATATATAATATATCATTAGCTTTCTTCCTTTTCGAATTTTTATTATTCAAGCTCCATTTCATTCTAGAATTTTTTATTTAGTTGTTCAAAAACAGGTTCAAATTCTTTCATTATTTCAAGTTCTTCTTCAGGAGATAAATCTTTAATTCCGTGTTTATTTTTGAATTTTTCTAAATCGCTTTCAGTAGGTCCAACATAAAACTCAGATGCCAAGCAAGCCAAGCAAGCATCTTTAAATAATTCGAATCCAAAATAATAAGCAGCATCAACTAAAGGTTTCATTTTATCAATATTCTCAATTCCTGCATAATCTTTTAATATTTCATATGATTTAGGATCCAAATTATCTTTTAAGTTTTCTGATTAGAGAGGCTTGCTGACTTTAATTGAATCTTTGTTATAGTTATGGGCTTCCAAAAACTTTTTTATTACTTCTAAAGTAGCTTTATCAATGGCAACGGGAAGTTCTTCATCTTCAGCTTTTTCAGCTATTTATGTAGAAAATTGGGCAAATCCTTATTAGAATTCTACTATTTCTCCGTCTTTAGATCTTACTTAAACTAATTTGTCGTTATCCATATTTAAAATATTGATTATTTTATTTTATATTTATGTATATATTAATTATTATTTAATTAATTATAAAATTTCCTTAATAAATAACACTTTTGAGTTTTTAATTACCTAAGAATAATTTATCAAGTTTATTATATCGATTCTTAAAATATTTTTTATCGAAGGATAATCAACTAATTAAATCTAATAATTTTGTTTTATTTGCATTTGGATGGAAAAGTTATTAAGTGATTATAGCGATAATATAAATTTGATATTTAATATTATGTAAATATTAAACTAAATTTATATTTACTTTAAATCCGAAGTTTTATCATCCATTTCTATAAATGATTAAGAGTCATTATATTTTTAAAATATAATTTTATGAATTAATAAATGCATAAATCATAATATTAGATGTCTAGTATATATTAAATGAAATGAAACTAATTTAATTTTAATTTATAAATATATTATTAAATTTAAAAATAAAAAAAAAATTAAGTTTAATTCTATATCATTTAATCAATATATCACTAATTTGGTTTAATTTTTAAACTTTAGTATATATTTCATCTAAAGCAGTCTTTTCATCTTAGGCTAAGACAGTTAAATTTTCTATTTTTTAACCATTTTAATTAATTATTTCAAATTTAAATTTATCATTCACCATTTCCTAATAATAAAAGTATTAAATTAATATATTTATAATAAAAGTTAAATAATACTTTTTTTTCCAAATTAATTATATCATCTGGCTTAATATGGCCCTTTTCTACGAGTAGTTTATGTAATTTGAATTACGGTTATTTTAAAAGTTGCTCAGGAGATATATAATGTTTAATAAATTTATCTAACATGCCTAAAGTTATCTATTATAGATATTAATAGTAATTATAATATTAAATTGATTAATAATTAAAATCATTATTTTGGTTACTTTTCTTGTTATATTAATATCAAAGTTAGAATCACAGAAAATAGCTCCAATAAGAGCTTCAAATAAATCTCCCATTATTTTTACCTTGAATATAGAGAAATTATTATCATATTATATTTCACTGATAATATTTTTAGATTACCTATTCATATTCTGAATTACTCATCATATTGATATTTTCATAATACTAACTGTATTTCTGTTTAATACTTTTTATAATTTATAAATCTTATTCTTATTCTATAAAAAGTAGTTCGTCTAAAGATAAATCCATTGAAACTAAGCACAGAGCTTTATTGCTAACAATACATTATTTATACAGAGTCAAGTTTCCAGGACTTTCATTTGGATTTAATTTAATTAAATATTCCATTACGACGAAATCGATAAATGAATCCCCCAAAAATTCTAATCTTTCATAAGTTAGTTCATGTTGGTTAATATCCTTTAAAAAAAAATTCAAATTATATATAAGTATTGATAATTTTATCAATATTCTTACCTTTTGTTCATCTTAATTATTCTGAATTGTAGACATGTTATTTGATTTTATAATGTCATTACATTTATTAGTGGCTGCTCCATATATATCCTTCATATTATCATTTCTGTAATTATCAATAATATTTCGGAAAGAGTTATGAGTCATGGCTTAAAATAAATATGATAAATTAGTGAATTTATATCCAATACTTTATTCTAACTTTTCAAATCTATATATCTTTTTTTATTTTAAAAATTATAAAAGATATTTATATTATTAAACTAATAGTAAATAATTTTACTAAATTTGGCATTTAAAGTTTTAACTATTTTCTATATTAAATATCTTAAGATTCTCTTATTTCAGATACAATAAATGGTTTATTTAAAATCCCTAACATATATAAGAAACTTTAACATGCATTTATATCATTATACTATTTATATATTGCCCCAATTAGTGCCTAATAACAAAAAAAATAATTGATATTTTATAAAAAAATACAAAATTACTTCTATGATATCTGCCAATGCTTTATCTGGAATATGCTTATAACATCTTGTCTTAGGAATATTTTCATTTTATTCTAATAAATCCTCCACTTCAATTTTGAAATTATTTTGTTCTCTTACAATGTATCCAATAGGTAGTAATTATTATAGTTTTTCAGTAAAAATATAATAAAATAATTTATTTTTTATGGCAATTCTTCTCAAATAATTATTTTTGATTATCATAGATCTAATTGATAAACATGACAAATAAATAAATAAATATATTTCCTATATAGATTATTTTATATTCTATATACCTTTCTATTGTCATGCACCCTTCATCCCAATGCGGATTTTCTGAGAATATTTGTAGAGAAGATAATAGTTTCAATATAGTGTCTCCAACAAATTCTAAAGTTTCATAATTTTTAGTATTGTTATACATTTTAGATGTGAGAGATTAATTCAAAATATCTATATCTAAATTCTCCATTATATGAATCATTCTTCTTTTATTTATTTGTTTCTCGTGATCGTTTTCTAAACCTGCATTTGCATAACCAGAACTATTAATATATGTGCGATACATAGAATTATCCCCGTATTGAGATGTATCATATCTCTCACTATTATCATCCTCCAAATGTCTAATTATTTCATTATTATCGAAATGAGTTTAAATAGATTGATAGTAAGAATTTTTTTCATAAAATCAAATAAATTTTATGAATTTTGTAGGATATAATGAATATTTTATCTTTATAAATAAGGTTGCATATCAGCATTTTTTTTTGCTAATTCTTCATTTATTTTGTTTTGTTATTTTATTAATATATTTTCTAAACAATGCTAAGTTAGAAATAAATCACGAATTTAAGACAAAACAAATAATTAGACCAACTATGATTTTAAAAAAAGCTAATATTAAGGGGTATAATCATAAACTCACTCAAAAACTTTTCTTAATATGATTTTGTTTGGGAAATTTCTTATTCTTCTTTTCTTCCCATAAATACATTTATTTTATCTTTAAACTGAGATCTGACAGATTTAACATTTAATTGATAATCATTTTAAATATCTTAATAGTCAAAAATTTCTTATAATATTTTTTTTCTTGAATCCAAATCATATACTTTTTTTTAACTATTCTAAATTAAGGGTTTTATTTTTTTTTATAAAAAGTTATATTATAATAGTTGATACTTTTGGGATGTTTATTCCTACATGTGATAAATCTTTGTTTTCTATATATTACTAATCGAACATTATGTATTTGGAAAGAGAACAATTTTCAGTGATATTTTACAAAACAAGATTGCCCTTCATGCTCTCATTATAGTTTTTTTCAAAAAATTTCATTGATTACAAATGACGCTAATTTAAATAATCAATAAATTTTTGTAATTTATAATAAATTGATATTTTACCTCTTAAATTAATGGCTTATTTTGTAAGGGTTGGTTAGATTATTATTAAGTTTTAAGCTAGTTTATATATTTATAGATCTATTGCATCGACTATATCATATTGTTGACATTTTAAATGGAATCATAATCAATTTCATAATATTAATGCTCATTCTTTTTTAAAATAGTAGTAACTGCGTAGTGGTTTAGTAAATCAAAATCTTTTTCATACTTCTTGCTTGGTTAAAATAGATGTCCGGAAGGGTCAACCGGCTACCCAGATAAAATAGAATAGAATTCTACTTCCCAATTTTGGGCTGCTGCACATAAATATAAGTGAACCATTCTTAGATATTCATATTTTTCTTGAGAAATTTCAACTTTTTTATTTACGAGTTTCAACTTTTTTTTTAATTTTAATATGTTATATTTAATTTAAAATACTAAAATAAATTTGTTTACTCTGCAATTTGCTTTTTCTATACTAAATGTATGATTAGTATTGATTAAAGAAGACTAACAATGTAGGAATCCCAATTCTTACTATTATGTGTTAACATCTTTCAATTATAACTTTTCTAGGCCTTCAAATTCAAATATGTAGAGTGAGCATATAAATGAAGTTTTATTTTAACATTATTCTTAATATTTTTTAGGATTAATAAAGTTGAAATATAACGCTTCATTAGTAAAAGTTAAAAAATATTTTTTATCATATTTAAAACTCATGGTATTGATTTCATTAGCTTTATATTGCATAGCTTGTTTATAAATTAATCTAAAATAATTAAAAATATAACAATAGATACAATCTTATAAAAAAATTATTATAATAATAAGTTACTAGTAGTTTTAATCCAACAGATCTGCTTCATCTTCTTATTTTTTTTCATTTATATAATTTTATGTTTTTATAGATTTTAATTCAGGACTTAATAGTTTATTTTTATATAATTGTATTATAGCTCTGTAAGCAGCAGATCTTTTGGCGGATTCTATAATTTAAGGATATTTATATATTAAATATACTATATACATATGTATTATAAATAATAAAAAATAAAATAACCTTTTTATTTGCATAAGTCTCCCTTAAAGTATCTTAGTGGTGAAGTACTTGGCAGTATTATGGAACACTAGAAACCTATTTCCATTATTTAAGTAAATTAATAAAAAGGCCCTTTTATTAATGAATGATTATCTTTTTTCAAGTTATTGGCATAGTTATGTAGTAGTTCTATAGCCCAGTTAGTATTTAGAAGTACCTATGAATCTTTAATTGTTACTTATTTATAGTCAACATCAAATTCAGGCTTGCAAATTTTAATCAATATAATTTAAATTAAAAAAATAATATTTTTTAGTATATTTATTTATTTACATTTGTTTTTTGTTCCTTTCTAAGTTATTCTTTTAATTCCTATTAAGTAAGAGAAGCATATTCATCAGCTTAATCCTTAATCATTCTTAGACATATATTATATGCTTTAATTTACTTGTCAATATAAGTTTTTTTTTTGAAGAAGGAGCTAGAATTATATATTTGGATCCCTATTGCCTTGCTCTACCCTATTATAGTATTTTAAATATATATAAAATAATTAATCAACCAAATTTAAATAAATTATTAGATTTTACCTTAGTTTAAACATAACTTTGAATGGTATTCATTTAATTATATGATATGACTAAGTTACAAGAAGGTATATCAAACCCTTCTTCTACGACTGAAGTAGATATCAAAATATGGAATTATTTTTACCTGTTTAATCATAATATTATAGTTTAGAATATTATTAAGATTATTAAAAATAAAATAACAACCTGAATTCGTTAACAATTTATATTTATTTATTTAAACTATAATGTTCAGATAAAATCTTTTTAACTTTTCCTGTTCCAATCATTTCTCTTATTTTTTCTTTAGTACGCTAAATTTCTTCTTCGGTATCATTTTGATTATCAATTCCACTCATTATTGTTTTAAAAGAAAATTCATCATATTTTTCTTCCATCTATAGTTAATATAGTAAAAGGTAAAAGGCATATATATTTAAAATAATAATAAATTATTGTCTATACTCTTTTTTGGAAAACATCGAATTTAGTCGGCTCACTTACAATTTAAACATTATCTTATTAGTAAAATCTAAAGGGATATAATATAAAATTAATTTATAAAATAACTTTTTAAATATTATAATAATACGGTTTTCCATTGATTGTATCCTAATGTTTTCCTATTAAATATTTACTACTAAGACTTTTAAATTCAATCATATCACTTTAGTCAACAATTTGGTTTAATAGTTTATTCATATAGTTTACTATAATTCTTTTTTCAACAAAAATCAATACCATTGCAGGTTCACTCTTTTTCTAATTTTCATTAGTATCACATTAGTTTGATTATAATATTCTTTCCATTAAAATCTGAAACAGTTTTTAAAACTAATAGCAAAAAATTAAATTTAATTAAATAAGTATTGATTAAAAAAATTCATTTGATAAGCATTACTTTAAAAGATACACCATCCATTTAAATATTTTGTCCTTTAGGGGCATAATTATCTGAAAAAAATTTTTAATATTCTCTAATTATCGATTTTATTTAGGTAAATATTTAATAGTCTTCAACTATGGTAAGTTCTATATCTTCTAATGCTAAACTAACTTTGCTAAAAAATTTTGCAAAAGAGTAATTTCCTAGTATAATATTATTTATTTTAATTAAAGAATCCAAACTAAATTTTATTTATATTATATTTAATAGACTAATTACCTAATTCTACAAAAATTTGCAGAGACTGATATACAATTTGCTTTTCAATATCTTTAAGTAACTGTTTGAAGTGGGGAGATATTTTTTTGGACATATCATCCCTAAAAAATTATCCTAGTTTATAATAAAATTCTGCAAATTTAGGGAAAATAATTTTTAAATGGTCATGGACTTAATCTCTTTTGTGTTTATTTTCCTCTAGATTTTAAATTATTTCTGAAATATTTTCTAGCAACTCATCATAATTAATAACTTCAACTTAGGGCTCGTTTACATATTTGGGTAGTTCTTAATAGTTAAATTTAGCGAAGTTACTATTTAAATTATTACACAAACTCAACATTTCTATTTATATATTTAAATCTTTTAATTATTAGAGCTAAATATTTCGTACAGGGGAGGCAGTCAACCCTAATATAGAAGGAATTGGACTGCTTTAAGACAGTTTACTATGAGCCACATGTTATAGATAGAATTCTTTCATAATATTATTGTATGAGTGTCCCTTGATATAAAAAGTAATTTTAATAATTTTTCAATTTTTTAAATTAAATAAATATTCACTTCTTTAGTATGGTGACATTCATCAAAAACGATTAGACATATGTCTTCTTTTATATTGATATATCCTCTTCTTAAGGCATTTAAAAAAAGCTATCCTGTATGCAAGAGTGTTTGATGAAATAAAAATTTTAAATGAAACAAACAAATTATTTATATATACCTATCATAACAAAAACTGTTGAACTATTAAGTAAAAAATTCCATTTTTCTTTGCTCCATCGCCTATCAATAGTCTCAAAAAATTATCCTCTATTATCTCCATGAATGCAAGTGAAATCATCTTCACTAATATTTAGCTTTTATCCATTGCCAATTTCGTCATATATATTCTTTAATTCTCCATTTTCTAGTATATCTCTTAATTAAAGGATTCTTTCGTATAGCTCCTCATATTATTATTACACCAGCTGTATAGTGTTGGCTAGGAAAAATATTTTTTTTCTTTGTTATACTTTTTCATGTAATAATAAATATTCATTGCGGAAATAAGAGTTTTTCCCGTTCCTGTTTCAAGATAAATGATTGAGTTTCTATTTATGGAATTTTTATGTAGTTCATATTAATATGGACGAATGGCCTTGAGGGGAACTCGTGTACTAGTACTACCCACTTAACTTCTATTAAAATATAAAAAAGATACTTATATATTTGTAAATAAATATTAAAAATATTTAATTATTACAATTTTTTATTATTAGTTAACTCCTCTTAAATATGATTCTTCATAGCTTCTTTTTCAAAATTCGAACTAAGTTTTTATAATTCACAGCTACTAAATTCTTCATCAGGTTAAACATTGTAATATACATCTCCGCCATCTGATTCTTAAATGAAAGTATTATCAGATTAATCTTCGGCAAATGAACTTGTTTTCTCTTAAGGATCATATTGCTACTAATTATCTTCAGTCAATTCATTTGTGTTAGGTTATTAAAAACTAAATGAATCTTAATTTTCCTCTGTTTCTGAAAATTCGTCGAAATTCATTTAATTTAGGTACGGTATGATATGGTATTATTTTGATAATTTTTTTATATATTTAATTAATTAATTTATTAATTGGTATATTGAGAATTCTTTGAATGCCAAATCAAGGGAATTAAATATATTAATATTATTGATAGCGCCAATGAGTTTTTATTTGTGAATTTTCTCATTATATACCACTGGAACTTAGAAAATAATGTATTTCTTAATGTCTTTGTCTATTTTAAGTCCATTGGACAAGATTGGACACTTTCTTTAAATCATTTAAAGCTATCGTATAACTCATTTATAAGTTTAATATAAGTAATAATAATAATTAATTATGGGGAATTTTTTATCCAATTTCAATATATAAATAGTTCTAATACAAAAAAAATATCAATTATTTTTACATAATTTAACTGTTCATCGGACTAATAGGTAAAGCGTTAGACTGTGATATAACTTCATAAAACATATTTAAAATCTCAATAAATATCAATTAAAACTTTTATGAAACATTTATCACTCAATTTCAGGACATTAATAGTCCTATTTTAAAATATTTCAATAATTCCAAGATTCATATTAAAAATTTTGATTCATTTAAAAATCCAAAATAATTTTTAAGACTGTATTTTCTCATTTTCCTATATAATATGTGGTATAATTTTTAGCCTATTGGATATATAGGACCCTAATGTTGGATATATTAAATATGCCAGAAAATAAATAACTTCATAAAAAAATGCAAATCATGAATAAATAATTATATTATTATTTTAGCACATAAATCGTTCTAATATATTAAACATTATATTCTATATTTTCAGTATTCGTAAAATAAGTTGTTGCTCTGATATTGTCCAATGGACTTAAAATAGACACCAACATTAAAAAACGCATTGTTATATAAAACCTAGTGGAATAATGTGAAAATTTACAAATAAAACCCCCTATAGCTCTATCAGAAGTCAAAATTGACTCCGATTAATGGGATCAATCCTAAAATTTAACAAAGTTTAAAATACCGAAACATTTATATTATTAATATTTAAAATAAAATAGCTAAAATACAATTAAAATTAAAAAAATAATTATATTAAAAACTATTTTATATTATCATAATAATAGTATTAATATAATAAAATAATATTTACTCCAGTAAAAAATATAATTACATTAAATAATATAAATTAATTGTAAATGTTTTATTTTTTATTAATACATAGTATATTACACTAAATAGAAAGAAAACACAATATAACAACTTTACTTAAATTCAAAAATATAAATTTTAATTTCAATTTTTATTGAAATCCAAAATAAATCATTTTAAAATAAAGCCAGTAAACTATAATGTATGCTAAAGCTGAGTAACATGAAATTTTTTAAGAATAAAGGCGTAAAGATAAAATTTCCAGGCCAAAAACTGCTAAAAATCCATCAATCCTATTTAGATAAGACCTAGAAAATATTAAAACCGAAAATACAGTTATAATATAAGAATTTGATGGTTTTAGTGCAATAAAAAGTCCTAATTAGAAAAGTGTGGGTGGAGGTGATGGATATCGAACTCCCACATCGTATAAATTTTCTAATAGAGTAATGACTCCTAAAACATAAATTACTAATAAAGGATCTTAATCATAAAAAAATTTCGGAAATAGTCATAAAAATTCTATTTTTTCTTAATATTATGGGGTAATAAATTTTATAAACAGTATATAATATGAAAAAGTATATAATTTATTTATTTAAATAAATTAATAAAGGGTTCTGAATTTACTGTTACAAGACCTTCAACAGTAAATAACAAAGAAAATTAGAAGTAAACCAACATTGTTTCAAATTTGAATAAAAAGTTTGGAAACTAACATAAACGAGCTATTTCAGCTACAATCGACATTAGTGGGAAATTTTAATAAGAAATATAATAGTTAAACTAGTAAAGAAATCCACTTTAAATATAAAAAAGTCCAAACGTCATCACCAGAAATATATAAAGTGCGAAAAATTATGGTAGTGGAGGAAAGAAGAATTTTTCTTTTGGACAGAATATTGAAACAAATGAAAATTATTCCTTCAGTGTATAATAGGAAAACTCGTTTTACTAATAATAGTAACCGCAGTAGTTAGGGCAATATCCAAATGATTCTGTAATATAGGAAAATAGAAAACTATCTTAATAATAGAAATATGGCAGTATTGAAAATTAGTAGATAAAATCTAAAAGCAGCATCAGTATGTCTCAATCGAGATTAACTAGATCTTCTCAGATTAATCTTCAATAGCAATAGCAACAGCAATGGTTGCAGTCAATGCAGTCTATGAAGTGTAAATAATTTAATAACGTGATGAAAAATAAGATAAGTCTTTTGAAAAATATGGTTTCGAATGTAAACATTAAACTACATTCAAATATTTCTTGATTTTAAAATAAAATAATATAAATTTATAGAATAATTTTCTTCAACTTCCTCCACAAACTCCAATGAAAGGAGTTAGATAGGATTAAAATAATACTGAATAGGTATTTAGTCCTATTAAGGTTGGAAGTAGTAATATTGATATTAATTTGGGCAATAAAAGTGTAGTCAAGCAAGATGTAGTTTAGACTACCAACACTCTTTAGTCTGCGAACGGATCTCAAATGATTATGGAGGAATCTAAGTATAGAAGAGCCTTATTAGTAAATCCTGTGCAAGAAATTTTCTACAAGCCCTATACTTTTATGCGAAAATCTTATGAGTAGTTTATAGACGCTATAAAATGTAAGAATATGAATAAAGGTAAGTATATATAACCTAACATATATTTAAAGCCAGTTAATATAAAATATATACATTTTATTTGAATTAGTTTTCGATCTACTATTTCAATTTGCGTAACATGTATTAGAAACTAATAACATATAAGCCTTTTCAAAATGTCTACTGTTTTGTGGGAGTGTGTTGGAAAAACTTTATTGCTTTGAAAAAGCTTGCTTTTATTATTTGCAGGCCAATATTTTGACAAATTTGTACTAAGAATTGCAGGAAATAAAAACCTAAATATTTATGAAATTCGGATATATGGCTGTTGAGTTTAAAAATCATGAATTAGCTATAAAATGCTATTAAAAAGCTCTATAATATTCGTGGTACTTTAATTAAAATCTGATGGAGATTGAAATTTACGAGTAATTGGGTTTGTGCAATTTTTATTTAGGATTTGCTTAAAAAGCAGATATTTATCATAAAAGGGCTGCTATTTCTGATTTAGAAGTATTTTTTATTGGTTTTTTATGAAATTTAAATAAAATTAATTAAAATTAAAATATAAAAAATTTTTTGTATGACTTTTAGACTTAAGATAGTCCATAAAGAAAATTAAATGTAGAAAGTGTAAGTCAATTTTTGCGGACTATTTATTCACATGTGTACAATTCGGGGTTTTAGGTGTTGGTGATTAATAATTTGTAACTCCCTTTAAAAGTCAGTATAGGTAGATTCTGTATAACAAGTGAAGAGTAGTTGGAAAGAGAACTAAATCACTAAAAATTGGCTTTCAAAAACAGATCTGTGTATTTTTATGGGGACGATTTAAACAAAGATAGAATGATAAATCAAATGGCTGGTTTGGAAGAAATAGGTAACACTTTTGAGTCTCCTAGAAACCCGATTTCTTTAAAATTCCCTAAGAATTTCTAGACTACTAATGACCATACGCGTATAAATCCGAAATACAATAAAGTAGATTACGATTTAAGTAAATTAGGTCCTGTTTATGATAAATACAAAAATTTTGATGATTATGACATTTATAAAATGCCTGTTGAGAGACAAGTAAATATTAGACTTGCAAAGGAATTTGAATACGATTAGATAGTTTAGCGGGCATATTAGTAGGTAAGGAATAATAGGAAAAACAATATCACTTCATAGCAAGACAAAGTGAGAATTTCTCATTAGGCTCCCTTTAGAAAGTAGAATAAAAGAAGAGAGAACAGTTAGTAACAGCAATAACAATAGTAATAATAGCAATAAAGCAAAAATAATTTGAGTTAATATTATAGTATGATGAAAAATTAGCAGGGATTAATTGTAAATATCGGTTCTATATAAAATTTATATGAACAATTTTTAAGATCAATGTTGCATAAAGCTATTTAATGATTGGGTGTTTTGAATTACCAAACCTTATACTAAAAACATATTATTTATAAAATACTACTTACTATATAGATTGTTTTAAAGGGTGCTATTAATATTAAATGTTAAAATTTGTTTGTATCCATAATGTATATAATTTATTACATCAATTTTTATATAAAGAAGTATGGTTAATAATCCATAATGTTTAAATAAATTCGTATTTATTGCATGCGTAATTGAAAAAATAATAATTTCAAATTATATTATAAAGTGTTTAATGAAATTAATTATTAAGAGTTGAAATTCTGTTTTAATACTAAATTAGGTATTAAAAATTTATCTTTATAAATATTTGAAGTTATTTTCTAAGTATGAAATAAAAAAATCATTTTCAATTTTAACTGTTATAACTTATTTAATAAGAAAATTAAAATTATTATTATTATTTTTTATAAAATTATATAATAATTATTTGATTATAATATATTATGATGAATATGATGATGGTATTAGTAAATTAAAAATCACATTTATTAGGGTTGTTCACTTCTTTTCTACAATTTTCTTTTCGTCTGAAACTCCTTCAACATCCATAAGAATGGCAACTCCAGCCAATACCCATTTTCTGGGGGGTTGTCTGGTTCTTAGTTGAGCTGTGAACACGAAGGTATTTCCTCTATCTTCCGTTTTATAGGCGGGACATTGATATACATTTTTATCTTCCTTTCCTTCAGGGGGAACAGGTAGTGCTTTACAATAAACAACGGGCAAAACGCTGAACATTTCCTTAGGTTTACTGTCTTCTAGAGAATTGAATTGTCCGTCCCATCTGGCTCCTTCCAAAACGAATCCGTAAACGTAGGATCCTTCTTTACCTATAGGAGTATTAAAAAATTATTGATGTTGTCTTTATTATTATTTTTGGGATTTTATTTTTTTTTATTTACCTGCTTAATCGATTTCTTCAATGGATTTTTTGGTGACTTCGGTGGCGATGTATAATTTGTTAAGTTCGGCAGCTTTAAGTCTTCCAATGACTTGCATGATAGCTGTGAGGAAGGATTGGGGGTTGAAGAATCTGGAGATCATGATGACTTTGGGAATTTCGAGAGGGTTATTTCTGAATTCTTCTAATTGGTTGTGTCTTTATTCAAGATTCATTAGCCATGAAGACAGTCCTCTCTTAGAGGGGTAGGCGAGAGCTTACCAAGAGGTGGGAACTTTGTTGAAGAAAATAGAATCAATAATTTCTTCCATTCTTTCACTGATTGTCAAGAGACCTTAGAATCCTTATAATATTTCTTCTAGAGATCTATTAATTAAAAAAATGGTATTAATATCAATAAAAATAGGTGTCGTTCGTTTTTTTTTATTTACTTGGTGATTTCAATCATGAGGACATTCATATATTCGAGTTCTTATAAGAAGACGTTTTGGTAAGGTCCTCTTTGGTCCATGTCGATGTTTTGTTTGATGCTTTCGATGTTGAAGATTTTGGATTTGTATCCCTATTCATCCATGATGTATCTGATGAGATCGGTGGTGATATCTTGAGGGGTTTTAAGTTCTCCCTTTTCATCTGCTCCGGTGTCTTTGGGTTGGAGTTCTTGCAATTTGTTGAACAAATCAACACATTGGGTGGTTCTAAATCCGATTTCCTGTTAGTTAGTTGTATTATTGTTAAGCGAATTAAAATTTATATATTAAATTTTTATAATTGTTTTACAGCATTGGGGTGGAGACCATAGGCAAGAGGGGTTTCTTGATTGGCGAGTGAGACTTCGATGTGTTCAATATATTTTTCGTAGGGGTTTTGTCCGGGGACTTTGAAGGAGTAACCCTTTCCTTCGATGTAGGGGAAGAGTTCAGTTTCGTCGAAGAGTTTTTCATTCATGATGTTGAAGAGGTAGGAGTTACATAGGATTCTGTCCCAGTTGTCTACGATGTGACCTCCATACATGATTTCTCCGAAAATGTAGATGAGATCGTCGAAAGGTACTTTACCTCCTTGGTTCTGCGTTAGATATCTATTTGATATGAAAAATATAATATAAGTACTAGTAAAAAGAAAAAACACTAAAAGTTTACCTGTTCATGACGGCGTAGGAATCTCTGAGATCTCCCATGTTGAAGGGGTAGGACATGTTCCATCCCTTGGGTCCGAATCTCTTTCTCTCGATGAGGGTGGAGTGGAAGAAGCAGAGGGCGAAGAGGATGGATTTGGTTCTGGGGTCTTGTTCTTCGATTTCTTCTTTGGAGAAGTAGGTCCAGGCTCTGTTCATGTTGGCCTTGAGTCCGGAGGGGGTTCGTTGGTTAATTTGATGGATCTGTCAAGAATTCCGATGGGGACTCCGAGGGAGGGTTCAGCGGAAAGGAAGAGTTTGAATCTGGTGTTTCCTCCTCCGGTTTCTCCTGCGAATCCGTCGAGAATTTTTTCCAACTCGATGAGCCAGGTGGGCATGAGGTGGATGTTTTGGAGCATGACCCAGTGGCCCTCTCTGTTTCCTTCTTCGATTCTTCTTTTGGCGATTTCGTCTTGTCCCTGTCCGAGGGCGATATCGAAGAACGATTTTCCTCTTTCGTAGCCTTCGAGCTTGGCGATTCTTTCGACTTCTTTGACGGGGTCGGATCCGGGGGACAGGATGAAGAAGATGGGGTTTGTGGATTCCGCGTCGTTGATGGATTGTTGGAGCACTTGTCCGAAGGTTTTAGTTTGGTCCATTTCGACGAAGGCGGACCCTTCAGGGAGGACTCTGTTGATGAAGTCTGTGAGGGCGACGGTGATTCTGTCGGGTCTGAGGGTTCTGAGGACGAGGAGTTTTTTGAAGGGCATTTGGTCGAGTTTCTTCCAGTCGAGGGGGAGCTTCGTTTTTTCGGGGGCCATTTCGTTGTACCATTCTTTGAATCTGTTGGGGGCGTCTTTTTCAAGGTTTTGCGAGAAGGTTTTGAATTCCTCCAAATTGCAAAGTCCTTGGACGTTGTCCCAGTACTGGTTGGGGAGCCATTCAAGAGTGTTTTCGACTCCGGGTTTCGGGGTGCATTTGACGAGGAAGTCCATTTCGGCCTGTTCGAAGGCAACGTCAATGTTTTTCTTTTGCATGAGTCTGAAGGTGATGAGGGTAAGGAAGATCAATTTGTGTCTTTCGAAGAGTCCTCTGGAGATCCACTGGTAGATTTCCTTTCTGATGTTGAGGATCAGTCTGCCTATACGTTCTTCTCCCTTTTCCTTCGTTTCGTTGATGGATTTCAAGAAGAAGGTGATGAAAGATTCCAGAGAGTACTGATACATGTGGTCCATGACAGACAGGGCGATGATCAAGAAATAGAGCATGGCTCCTTCTCCGGCGACGGATCTGTAGAATTCTCTTTGGATGTTGATATTTTCTTCGGTTTTTTTGGCAAGTGCGGATTGTTCTTGGATCGTGAGGGTCGTTTTCTTCGTGACGTCGAGGGTTTCGATGAGTTCCTTGTTGTCGAGAATGGTGTCAGAGTCTGCGGAGGCGAGGGTTTCTAACAGTTGTGCTTCGAGTCTGTCGAGGGAGACGGAGAATTCGTTTTGCTTTTTGACGAGCTCTTGCTTCTGCATTTCGAGTTCGTTTTTCTCGATGTTGACGACGATGGCGAGCAGTTGTTCTTCGAGTCCGGACTCCGTGACGATGAAGTTGATGATTGTACATTGGGCGGCGATTTCAGGTCTGAAGTGAGGGTTGTACAGTTTCGTGACGAGGAACAGTTTGAAGTTCAAGTCGTAGTCGATCGGTTCTCCTCCGAGTTCCAAAATGTAGTTTCTTCCCTTCTTGATGACGGCTCTTTGCAGTAGCGGGTCGAGGGTGGCGTCAATTTCTTCTTGAATTCCTTCGATCATGACTGCTCTTCCGGCGGCGATAGCATTCGCGAGTTGTTGCAACCATCTGCTTTGAGAGAGGGAAATGATGGTGAGGTTTTCTCCTTCTTTTCCTCTGATCCAGTTTTATCCTTGCAATTGTGGGTCGATCATCAGGGGCCATCTGGAACAAGAGGTGATAATGGAAGCATTTTCCAAAGACATGGGGTCAGCAGGCAGGTTTTCATTTTTCCATTGCGCCATCATGGCTTCGGTCGTGAGGACCTTCAGGGGTTCGATTCCATCAGTGATGGGGATTTGCTGGTTGATGATGTCGGGCAGCCATTTATTTTTCCATAGATTGGTTCTCAACTGAGCGGAGAAGGCTCCTACGTAAGAAACGAATTCGGAAGCCAACAAAGCGTCTCCGATAACGGATCTGATGTTGAAACCCAAGTCTTTAACATTTTGAGTCCATCTCTTGTTTTCTCCGGCGAGTCTAAAAAAGTATTATATTAGATAGGGTTTAAAATTGTTTATAAATTAAGAAAAAATATTCGCTAATTCGATTATCCCGTTAATTTAATTTTACCCATTGACCAGTTTTTCTGCGGCGTTCAATTTGGCCATGCAGGCGTCGGCGTCGTCTTCGACGATTTTCTTTTGGGTTTGGGCTTCGTCGAGGTCTCTTTGGAGTTTGGCGACCTTTTCATTGAGGATTCTGACCTTTTCCTTGACGATGGCGAGTTCCTTCTTTTTGGTATCGACGGTTTCATTGGCTTCTGCGAGTTGGTCTTGGAGGGGCTTGACCTCTTTGTAGATTCTGTTGTACTCAACAATGGAGGTGGACCAGAGACACAATTTGGAGGCGGCGAAGTTCTGTTTGATCATAGCCTGTTCGTTGTAGTTTTGAGAGGGGTCCTTGATGATTTTGTTGCAGGCGTCGAGGATGGATTGCTCAATGTTGTTTCCGTCGTATTGGATAATTTTTTCCAAAAATTGGACGGGGTTGTTCATGACTGAGACACTCTTTTTCCAGACCTTTTCGTCGGAGTCGGAGAGGGTAATTCTTTCTCCGAGGAGAATGAGCACGACTCTGGCTGTCAATTTGACTCCGTCTGGGGGCGTTCCGAGCGATTTCATTTCCGTGACGTGGTTCTTTTTCAGACAGTTGACGGCTTCTTTGGCCATTTCAAGGGCGGGGAGGGCCTTGGAGAGGGCTTCGTCGGCCTTGGCCTTCATGACTTCGGCTTCTTGAGACTTTTGGTTGGTGATTTCTTCTTCTTTGTTAGCGATTTCGGACTCTTGTTGCGCGATGTTGCTTTCCTTGTTGACCTTTTCGATAAGGACGTCGGTTTCCATTTTCTTTTTGTTGACTTCAACCATTTTGACAGTGAGTTCGTCTTGGAGTCCGGCGACTTTAGACTGGGTTTCGGCGAGAATGTTGAGACCCATTTGATATTTTTGGATCTGTTTCTTGATGAAGTCCCGTTTTTCTCCGAGGATCTTCTTGTAGAAGTCGATGAGTTCGAGGAAGGATTTCGGTGTCGTGTAGTTGTGTCTTCTTTCGAGTTTGAGGAAGATGGCGTTGGCTTCGTCGATGGAGGTGTGGCAGCCGGCCATGTTGAGGGCGATGGAGTCTCTGATTTGGTCGGTGGGGAACTCGATGGTTTGCAGGAATCGTTGCGCGACGTCGATGAGGGCGTCCTTGGGCCACGGGTGGAACCAGTCGATGCTCGTGGAGTTGATGATTCCGGGGAACTTTCTCGATCTGATTCTCATCACGTCTCCGACGGGCGAGAAGCACAGGACGACCTTCAGGTTCCTTCTCATTTTGTCTAGGAAATAGTTCGTGAGAGACTCTACGTTGTCCATAATTCCCTGTCCCTTCGCTTCACTTCTGTTTTGTTAAATCATTCCGTCGTATTCTTCCTTCGAGAACAGGTCGAAAATCCATCCGGAGTTCAGCATGTCGTTGATTGGGATCAAATATATTTCTTCTTTGATTTGTTGGTCCGTTATCATGAACACTCTAGGCATGGCGGAGGGCTTCGCGATTTTCTTGTAGATTTCTTGCAGGTAGGTTCGCAGGTCGTTCATGGAGAAAGAAGCTGTGACGACCATTTGGTCCACTTCGTATCCCTCAATGAAGGAGGACAGTCTTGTCAGGGATTACTTTCCGGAACCTCCGACTCCGACGAGCAGGGCATTTCCTCCGGGCATTTCTAGAATTCTCGTAATTCTCGAGATGTGTTCCATGGCTTGCGTGAACAGCACGAGGTTCATCTGCGCCTTGATTTCATTGTATTCGGACAGCTTTTCCTCGAGCACGGTTTTGACTTCGGCAAGTGATTTAGCGGCGACGTAGGTAGTGTCGTCTCCATAGTGTGCGGGGATGTATTTCGTGTGGATGTTGAATTCAGGGAAGGGTGTTTTGTCTTCTTCTGTGGAAGGTTCTCCCATGAATTTGACGAAGGCTTGCTGGATGTATTTTTGCAGTAATTTCATATCCTCGTCGTTGATCATTCTATCCATAAATGTTCTGTGACATTCGTGCACCCACAGTCTTTGCAAACTGAGTTCTGTCTGATACTCTTTGTTCGTGGATCTGCACAGTCCCTCCACGACCTTTGACAGTTCTCTGAAGTTGAACTGATAGTGGAATCTTCTGGCGGAGGGCGAGAACTGAGTCGTTTTCAAAATCAGTTGGAACAAGTTGATCGTGGAGTCCACCAAGGGTTCCGCAATCTTGATCAGCTTCTGGTCCAAATACGCGAAGTGCGAGGTCAAAATGCTTCCGAAAATCGTTTTGATGATGTCCTGAGTAGGTGTGTACATCGTGAAGACGGAGTAGTTTCTCTGCAGTCTGAGGTCGACCTGGAAGGACCCGGCCTTTTGGTTTTGGCAGGAGAAGAACAGCAAATCTTGCAGGTACTTCTTTTCCTCTAGTTGTTCTCTATTGAAGATTTGGTTGTAGTCGATGATGAGTCTCAACAGGGCGATAGGTGACTGTGTACCGTACTTGTCGACGTAAGGCATGTTCAAGTCATCAATGAAGCAAATCAGTACTTTATTGGTCGCGGACCCGTAAGTATTTCCGGCCTTCTTCTCGACCATGTTTTCGATGTTCTTCTGCAGCGCCAAAGAGTCCGTGAACGACGAGAAGTTGATCGTCGTATATGCAACCTTTTCAGGATTGGTTGTCGCGAGGTAGTTTTTCATGACGGCCGTTTTTCCAGTTCCGGCGGACCCGATGAACATGATTTGCTTTCTTCTCTGCAGATGCATGTTCAGCAAATATCTGAGTCTCGTTGTGTGGATCGTGGAAACGAAGATTTTAGAGAAAATCGACTCGTCAGAGGACACGTACGTTTCCAGTCTAGCGTTCCAGTTTTCCCACTTCTGTTCGTCGATGTTCCAGTAGAAGTCGTAAGAGAGGGAGTTTCCCTGTTCGGGGAATTTGATTTTAGCCATCGATTTCCACAAGGAGTTGAAGTCCTTCATGTCCTTTTCGTCTTCCTGGCCTCCTCCGACCATTCCTCCGATGCTCCAAAGCCCGGCGAAAATGAAAAAGGCTTCGTAGTGTTGCTTCAGGGCGTTTTCGCAATCCTCGGAGTCCTCAGTTTTGTCTTGCACCTTCTTTTCCAAAATTCTCAACTTTTCACCATGTTCGATCATCAGCGCGTCCAAAATGCAGCAAATGGACTGCACCATGGCGATGTCGACCATCGGACAAATGTGTCTGACTCTGTCCTTGTCGTGCAGATCAGGCAGGTGTCCCTCGAAGTACTGCTAGAAGCATCTGTAGTACACGAACTTAGCGAGTTCGGAAATTTCAGGGGAGTCGGGGATGTTGGCTCCCTCTTTCGATTTTTTCAAGATTTTCTCGACACTTCTTTCGAGCCACTGGTTCATGAAGGGCATCCATCCGATGTCCGTTTCGTTGATGAACAGCACTCCGGCTCGCGAAACAGTAGCGGGAGTAGCGTTTTTAAGGTTCGAAATTTCGAACAGGAGTCTCATTTCCGGAGAAAGAGGAATTCTGTCGTTCGACACGAGTGTAAGCACCTTGTTGTCGTCCATGACGGTATTCAACGATTCGATCCACTCGGGGTCGATGTCTCCGTCCAAAATAGTCCATTTGTGCATGTGGTTTTCTCTGTACTTGTCTTCGTTCTTCACCTGGTTTTTCATGATCACGGCGATGACTCCGTTCTTCCACTCCTTCGTCTTCGTGTACGCTCCGAACAGTTCGTCGGAGGTCACGGCCTTCGGGTTCAAACTGTCGTATTCACACTGTTCGTTTTTGTTGATAAATGCCTTCGCCAAACACTTCCACACACAGGTCTTTCCGCACCCGGCAGGTCCGATAATGAACACACAGTGTCTAACTTCCAAAATTTCCTTCAATTGCACGACCTTCGTTACGAATCCTTCTTCAGGCACGAGTCCCATGTTCTCTTTAGCAGTTCTCTCGATCAGTTTTTGTAGATCGGGGTCCTTCTTCATAGGAGGGTCCATTTTAGGGAACAAATCTCCGATAAGTCTAAGGAAAATCTGTTTATCATCAGTGACAATTTTCGGCATATTGAAATCTCTCAGAGCCCTCATAAGTAGAGGATCTTCGGGAATGTTAGGATCCGATCTTTTCAGTCCTCCGGCTTGTCTCAGCACGGACTTGACGGCTCTCAGTCCCCAATCGTAATGTCTCTGTTTACTCAACAGTTCTCTACTCAACATGTAAAGGGACACGAATTTTCTCGAAAGTGGTCTGGCCTCTTCGAACCCTTCAGACATAAGCATGTTTTCGCAAATCAACACCAAGTCGGGCACGACCATGGCGCAAGATCTGAACAGCGCCTTCAAATTTTCCGGCAACTCAGTTCTTCCGGCGTATCCGGGATTCATCGTAATGAAGAAACCGACGGTATCTTGCAACTCGATTTCTCCTTCTTCCATGAACTGGAATTTAGTCTGCTTTTCTTTCAGTCCGTCCAAAACGCACTTAACTTGCGTAGAAACGACAGACAACACTTCAATCGAAATTCTGTTGAACTCGTCGAAGCATCCCCAAGCTCCTGATTGCGAAAGTCCCATGAAAATTTGCGCCATCGAATCCTTATTCATCTGATCAGAACAGTTGAAAACCATAACGGGCAGTCCGACTCCTCTACCCAAATCCTTAGTCGTTTCTGTCTTTCCGGTTCCGGCAGGTCCAGCAGGTGCTCCTCCCATCGTCAAATTGAGAGCCTGTGTAAGGGTGATGTAGCATCTATCGGTAAGAGGAGTAATAACGAGTCTCATGGCATTTCCGACATATTCGTAAGAGTAGAATCTGAACCAATCGACAATTCTAATGATACATTTCTTTTTGTTTTTGGCCTTTTCCCAATCGAATCTTACTCTCTGTCTCAAATGCATGTCGTTTTCCTTGTCTTCGTAGTAGAATTTCAGCTGCGAAAGCCAGTCGAAAGACTCAATTTCGCTCACCTTTTTGACGATGAACTTCTCGACGACATCTCTTCCGTGCACGTCGATCGTAATAATGTTGATGATCTTTCCTCTTTCCAAATTGCTCAGGTTTGTTCGCACCTTTCCGATCAGGTCCACCAGTCTTTGTCTCAAAACGTTCAAACAGTCCTTCATGGCTCCTTCGTTTCCTTCGGACAAGTCATTGAAAGCGTCTCCGACTTCTTCAGTCCAAACGATTTGCGTCGTTAAAAGGGCAATCTAAGCATTGTATCCCTCAGTCCACAAATGACGTCTCACTTCTTCGTTTCCAGAGTCCCACAACTCTGCAGTGCTTCTAGCGGACTCCAAAATTTCCTACAAAGTTTCTCTCATCTTGTATTCCAAGTCCTTCAGCCATTTCTCGACGGCTCCCTCGCACACGAATCGACTCGAAAAGTTTACGATTTCGTTGTCCTTACTGTACATTTCTGGGGTAGAATATAAACGGTGTATTAATTAGTGGTGGTAATAATAATAAAATTAAATTAAATTTACTATCTGAGGTCTTGGCAAACTCTCCCTCGACTTCGGAGGGGTTGAACTTGAGTCCCTTGAGTCCATCGAAACAATCTCCCAAATACTCACAGACCTTGGGAGCGTTTTGTCCGTTGGACAGAATGGTAAGAAGGGACTGATTCGACAAGAAGTAGAATCTGGGGAAGGCCTTCTTCTTCTGCTCCAAATAGTCGTTCAAACTCTTTTCACACTTCTTGATGTTGGCACTCCATCCCATCAAAATTCTTTTCTTTCGTTCGTACAGGCTTCGATTACGTTCGGGTTGGCTTACACGTCATTCATCAGGTCTCTGAACTCCTTGTCGACCTGTTCGAACACCTTCGTGTCTTCCGGCAACTGCATTCGGATATCTTCTGAGGCCAGGAAAATGTTCACCAAAATTCTCCAGTTCTTCTGCACCTTCAGCCACTCGTTGGCGACCACATCGACTCGACTCAATTTTTCTCTCCAAGACTCGACGGTGTCAATGAAGTATTCCACATTTCTTCCCTGCGCCTTCATTGACATAAGGTTCAGTGAATCCTGGTCCAACATTTCCAAAATGTCGTCCAAAGGTAGGAAAATCTTCGTTTCCTTGTATT
The DNA here is from genome assembly GCA_037039885.1 of Miamiensis avidus. Lineage (NCBI taxonomy): Eukaryota > Ciliophora > Oligohymenophorea > Philasterida > Glauconematidae > Miamiensis > Miamiensis avidus. Next base: position 81,911 of record JAWVGU010000097.1, read on the forward strand.
CAGTGAACTCGAACACCTGTTTGTTCCAATCAGCCTCGATTTTCTTCAATTTCTTTTCGATGTTGTGTTCCTTTCCGGCCAAATCGACGATTTCGTTGACCTATTCGTCGTATTTGTACAGTTGTAAATTTAAAATATCGTCGAAAGTGAATTGCAAAGATTTGTGGTCAAATTATTTTCCAGTTATCTGCTTCAATTCGTCCCAATGTCTGTCTTCCATCGTGTCACTGTGAAGTGAGGAAACCAAAGGAAGCACAGTTCCCATGTTCTTCACTTTGTCCAAAATAACGGAATATCCTTTCAATTATCTCACTTCTTTGGCTAACTTCTTGAGTTCTGTAGACATGTTTTTGTTGGTTTCTTCTAAAGTGTCGGCCTTGATTTGTCTCCAGGGTTTGATTTTCCAGTCATTGTATTGATAGTTTACCATGGAAATGGCGTCCCACAAAACCTTCAAGTTCTTCAAGTCGTTGTGACATTCCTTTAGTTATTTGTAGTGTTGAATTTGCAATTCAAACAATTTTTCCAATTTATTGTACTCTTTCGCCTCTTCTTCGATTTCCAAAGTCTTTTTGTAGTACTGGTTGATGAGCTAAAAATAAAAAATATTATTAAAACAATCTATTAGTCGATCAATAAATCAATCAATCAAGTATTCAAATTACACTATATTAGTCTTAGATCTGTTCAATCGAGAGGGAGTCGTTGTAGTCGAAGGGAAGGGTTTCCAAGAACTCTTTTCGGAATTAAATTACTTTGTTTCTGAATCTTTCAAGTCTCTACTGAATTTAAATGGTTTCCTTTCTTTGCAGGGGAATGATGTCGGCTTTCACCTAAAAGACCTTTCCGACAGTTTCTGTGAAGTCTGACTTCGCGTTATCGATAGCTTGCAAGGGGTCTTCTTCACCCTTCTCCTAAATTTGAATTCCGTGCTTTTTCAAGTTGGCGACCATGTCTTTGAGTCTGATGACGATGCCTTCAGCCTTGGGTTCGACATCTTTGACATCAGAAATGACCTTCATAACCTTCATGAGCAACTCATTGTCGTCCTTGAAGTCTTCATTGGAGGGGTTTTTGGCTATTCCCTAATTCGTTTGTTAGATAAAGTTCTGGAAGTTCTTCAAAGTTGTTTTGAATTGGTACAACAGGAATTCTGTGTACACCTGGTGCCACTGGTTCACCTTTTTGTCTAGATCTCTTCGCATTGGCTTCAAGTCGATTTTCAGCCATCTCACGACCTTCGGGGTAGGAATTCGCTATATTTCCTGCTACACAGCCTTCAATTGAGTGATTTTTTCGTCGAAGAGTCTCAGGTCGGGCAATTTGGCTCTGCAACCCTTCAAAAGAGGGTTTTCCTTTATGGAAACTACCTCTCCGTCTTCTCCGACCTGTAAGTCGTCTTTCGGTTCATTTTCGTCGAGGAATTTTTCGAATGATTCCTTAGGGTCTTCTTCCCAGAATTGCGAGTAGTTGTCGAATTGTTTCATGAATTCCATGCACTCGTCTTCACACTCGTCCAAATTCATGTTGATCTACGCCAACACTTCCTTCACTTCGAAGTAAGCTCTGATTTCTTGCAAGTAATCTCCGGGCATAGAAGAATCCAGTCTGTTAATGGTTCCTGCAATCGTGAAGAATTCGTTGATCCATCCCTTTATTACGTTTCTCACGGTAGCTCCCTTGTTTTCATCTTCATCCAATTCAGGTTCGTACATAATTCCCTTGCCGTCTTCCAACTGCAAAGAAACGTCGAAAAGGGGTTGAATATCGTGCTTTTTGATGTAGTCCAGGTCGATTTGCTGGTTCAAATGGTTCAAAGCAGTGATGATTGAGGTGGCAATTCCATCAATAACTTGCGTGTTCACGAAATCGTTGTAATTTTTCCAGGACTGTCCTTTTTTATCAGCCTTCACAGCGTCCAACACTTCCTTCACGAGTTTGTGGATAAAGTTTCCCTGTTCTTTGACTTTTCCGATTTTGTTCGAAAACAAGGCCTTCAAGTACTGGTCGTAGTCGTCGGGAGTCATGGGCTTGTTTTTTCTTTCGATGATTTTCGTGTTGAAAACTTCCAAAGATTCGTTCACTTTTTCCAAAGAGTGTTTCATTTTTTTCACAGTTTCGTACAAAGCGTCCACGACATTTTTAGATTTTGCAATGAAATTGTCGATGTTGGTGGACTTCCATTTGTACTCTTCGATTCCGGGGTTCACCTCGATTTCCATTTCCTAAATTTTCTTTTTCACGAGGGGCTCTTCGACAGGGTGCAGTGATTTGATGATGTGGTTGTAGTTCCCGACAATGATGTCCAGCGAAACGATTTGTCTTCTATAGGTTTCTCCATTGTTGTAGATGTCCAAGGCTGTTTGAGGCACAGTCTGTTCCAATTGCAACAAGTACTTCACCTCTCGCAATAATCGCACCAAAGAGGGGTCAAAGTTCACCTTGATGTACCCGTTTTCGTCCTTGGAAAGCAAGGGTTTTTGCAGTTTTTCTTCAGAATTTTCCTCGACTTCTTTCTGCCATTCCACGAGTTTCGAGTCTTGGTACTCCTTGATCGATTTTGTGATGCTTGCGTACAATTTTTGCACATCTTTGTACTCTTCTCTGTCAGTGATTCCCTGTCCCAGAGATCCCAATTTCACGATCGGCTCTGTGATTCTGTCAGTCAGAGACTTGCACCAGGTAAGAGCTCCAGCGATGGGAGGCATGTTCAGGAAAATGGGAGCGGTTTCGTGGTTCTTTTCGACCAACACCTTCCCGTCCAAAAAGATGCTTTGCACAGCCTTCAAGTCCTGTTTGTACATTTCCAGCAAAACGATGTGCTTTTTCTCCAACTCGTCCTGAATGATCGGTCTCGTCAAAAGTCCCTCAAAACTGTCCAACAATTTAAATCTGCCCTAAATCGTGTCGTAATCGTCGAATCCCTGTGTGATTACGGAGGCTAATCTCCTCTCCAATTCCTTGATTTTGCTTCTGAATTCGTAAAAGTCGTCGTCGAAGTTGTTTTTCTTCCCGCCGCCGTTCTTCTCGGAAATGTCCACGATGTCGTAGTTCACCTTAGTGAAATTCTCAACAGTTTGTTCGAATTCTTTGAAAATTTGTTAAATGTTTTCAGTCAAGGTTTTTCCCTTCGTTCCTCCCAACTCAATTCGCTCCAATTTGTTGAACTGCACGATCGTCTGTGTCAGGTGCAAAATGTCGTATCCTCTTTCAATGAACGAGTCCAGTCTCACGAACAAAGCATTCGTAGTCAATTTCCACTCGCCCCCAGCCTTAGCCTTGTATTCGAAGTAGGCGAGTTTGAATTTCGTGCACACGTCAATAGTGATTTGCAATTTTTCGCAAGCCTCACTCGTTTCCTTCGCGTTGATGGAAGCGAAAATTTGTCTTCCGTCGACGTAATTTTGCGCACTCGAAATGATAGCATTGCAAATTTCTCTGATCAAAACCACGAGTCTGGGAGGGGTTTTGTAGAATCTAGATTTTTGCCAAATCATCAAGATATTGTGCATAATCGGAGTAAATAGTTCGGGCAATTAAGTGAATTCGAAAGATGAGTCTTACAATTTTTCGAAATTTTCCTTCAAAGTTGACAAAAACATGTGGTTGTCATTGGCCTCGATTCTGGCCTTCTGCACCTCCTATCTGAGTTTGGAAAAGGGATTAGTGTAGGTCGATTTGTTTGATTCTAAGAACTTCAAAATGGTTTTCACTTCTTGACTTTGAAGTTACTCGTGAATTGAATTCAAGTTTTGAGCCTTGTTTTCCCAGAATTCTAATTCAGCCAAGGGACCAGGGTCTCCAACCTTCAACACCTGTTCGGGTTCCAGTTTCAATACGTTTTTGATTTATTTTGTCCAAGTAATGATTGATCCTTCAAATACATGGGCTTTATCCTATAAAATTTAAGGTAATGATTATTAATTAATTAACCCATAAATAATTGTGTTTATTTAAAATTACCTTGTTGGGAGTAGTGTCCTTACTATCATTGGCAGTCAATTGGTGACTGGGCATGGGCAACATTGTTCTTCCCTTCACTAGTCCCATAACTACGTAAACTTAAGCAATGTAGGCGTTGAATTTCTCCATCAAATCTTTAGTCACTAAATCAGTCCATCCAACCTATATAAAAAATTTTTTTTATTAATTTTTGTTTTAACATTAATTATTTTATTTTTATTTACTTGGTTTTCAGGGAATTGGCAAATTGGAGACATAATTTCATTAAATACTCCATATAAGTGCTACAAAATATTTTTTGAAAGTTCTACAATTACTAAGTCTTTTTCTATACTTTTCTTGGTCAATCCATCTCTGGATAAGTTGATTACTAAAAGACTCTGCAAAAATAAAATTTCAATTATAAAAAAATTTTTTTCTAAGAATTATAATAGTTAGTTTTATTTTTTTCAAATCTTACCTTTTTTGGAACTTTTTAATATCAGGAAATTCAGTGAATAATTCAGCAGAATCGGATCCACTACCTATAACAAAAATTACTTCTGCTGGAGTCTCAACTTACAAGAAACTGTCAATCTATATTCTAGCAACAAATTTAAATAATTATTTATGTAAAATAAGGTTAATATATTAATAAGATCTAATTTAACATAATTTAAAATTCAAAAAATTTTTTTCCCATAATCAATAATAAAATCTATTCATTTTTTAATATTTTTTATTAGAAAATTTTTTATTTCAAAATTTAATAATTTTGTTTATCATTCATTATTTTAAATTAAAAAAATCTGTTTTTCATTTAATATTAATTGAGGAGAGCATCTGTTATAATAAATGATACCCTCTTAACGAAAAAACGTAAAAATCATAACCCAAATTAAAAATAAATGCAAATTTTTAGCTTAATTATTGTTAATTTTTTATTTTTTTCTAAATTTCGTTTCATTATAGAAACTTAAAAATACATATCTTTTGATAGAGGCATTTTTATTTATTAAGGCAATAAAATCAAAATGCATGGACTGAATATTCATCAAAAAAATAAAATTACTTATTTTCTTCTTTCGCAAGAGTTTTCTTTTTGAATGAATCTTGAGTTGCCTTGTTTCTAATATTTAAAGCAGAGGCAATTCTTGACATGAGCCATTCCTCTAAACTTTCCGGGAAAGGATCTTAGTTGTCTGTCATTTTCTCTGTATATTATTAATATTCTTTTGTTTATTAATTTATTTTGTTTGTTTTTTTTTTAAATATAAAGCTTTGTTTGATTGATAAGTATTATAAGTAACTTAGTTACTAAGTAAGTAAGTTTTATTTATATGTATTTATCTAATAAACAAATAAATTAATTAATTAATGTATATATAGTTTCTTTATTATATATAACTATCTAAATATCTCTATCAACTAATTATTTAATTTTTATTCATTTAATATATTAATCAAATAATTTATTAGCTTGCTTGTTTGTTTGCTTCTTTTTTTAATAGATCATTATCTATTTTATTTAATTATGTGTTTATTTAATTAATCACTGTAAAAATTAAAGCAAAATTTTGAATTTTCTCCTATTAATAAACTAAATATTATTATTTTTTCTTTCCTTTCACTCAATCAATTAATTAATTAATTTCAAATTTATAACTCCCCTTTTCCTTTTTAATTTAATATACTTCATTACTAAAATAAAAGACTTAATATATTAAATAAAAGGGATTTTATCAGAAAATATAAATTATATAACTTAACTCCTTTTAAATTAAACGCACATTAAATATTACTTAATATTATTAAATTATATATATAGTAATCATATATGAAAGCATCCTTTTATATATTTTTATTATAAATATTAATAATTATTATGTACAAATTTCCATTATTTAATAAATTTTATACATTCTCAGTGTATTTAATAATAGAAGGAAATTTAATGATTATCACCTATAAGTAATTATATTTTGTGAGGAATTTCGTGTTTCAATTGATTAATAATTGAAGTATAAAGATACACAAAAATTATTTATATGTGTTTAAATGTTTAAAAAGAATATTTTATGTATTTAAGTAATATTTAGATTTTAAATATAAATATAAAACTAATCCTTTAATATATACATTACTTATTATATATCACTATTAATTTATTATCACTACTATCCTACGTCTATAAGCCATAAAGATAATAATAAATAATTTATGTGAGAATAAATAAATATATTCTCTTCAAAAAGTTTAAAATAACTTTTAAAATCCGTATAATCTAAATAATTAATTTAATTATTTAAAGTACAACAATTATTATTGTTATTTCCTTTAATTTGGTTGTAAAAATATTTCATTTTTTTTATGTTAATAATTTATAATTTATATTTTAATTTATTTTATTTTATTGATTGATTTGTTATTTAAAAAAATAATTTAGTGGGATATTATTAAATTAGCATTTTTTATAATTTTTATATATAATTTATTTTTTTCCATCTATTATTTATTATTCCTATTTTTATTATAATCCTGTTTTGTTTAATTTATTAATTTATTTATTCATATTTTATGATTATATAATTAGAGTTTTTTGAATGAATACTTGCTTTTCATTTTCGTTAAAAACTTTGTCTATACTCGTCTAGAACATTTTTGGCCTATGATTTAAAAACTAGGTTTTGAAATTCAAGTATTCTTTTGGTTTTTTTCTAATGAATGAGAAAAAATTAGTAATTTGTTATTTATATTTTCTTTATTATTAATTAAAATAATAATTATTATTTTAATTGTTATTTTTAACTGATATTATATTAATTAATTGCAATTTTGAAATATTTTTTAATGTTTTATCATACAAATAAATAAATATAAAAGATAATATTTTTATATTATCAGTAAAAAATTATGATAAATTTAAAATAACTAGACTTGCAATTAAAAATATTTTTTTTTTTAATTGTTTTAACATAATGTAAAAAAATTATAATATATTATTATTTTATTATATTTTAACCTTTTATAATCAAATTTCATTTGAATTTTAATTCTCTAATTTTAATTATTATTTTATTTATTCTGCATAGTTTTCATTCATTTTTATTTTTTCTAAAATTTACTAGCTTATTTCATCTGGATTATCAAACTAAATATCATGATTAGAATTTTTTATAATTGTATATGTTCCTTAAACCAACTTAGAAGATACCAATATTTAAGCACCTTCTGACTCCATCCAATCTTTATCTCCAAAATAAAAATGACATAACATTATAGCCCCATTGGCAGAATTTCTTATAGTGATAATTAGTTTTTTGCAGTTAATTGTGGAAAATTAAACAAATTATTAAATGATTTTAAAGCACTATCATTGTCAATTGCATACACTGCCTTTAAATAATTTCTAAAATCTGCAGATTCCCCAAAACGCATTTTATAAAGAAATTTTACTATACATCTCAAAATACAAGAAGATGGCATGCATTTCCATTGCATTAAAGTATGTGGATTTTCCTGTTGTTCCCAGCCAGGCTTTACATATTTTTTGTATAAAACTTTGTTTAAACAACATAATGAAGAAACCATGTCATTTTCGTAAAATTCTGCCTACAATTCAGTTACTTTTGTGCTACCTATCGGACTCATCTATTATTAAATAGTGTAATATTTTATATATGCACCATATTATGTAAAAAAAACTATTCTTTATACCAAATGAAGACTTTTAACATGCTAAGGATATTTAACAGCATAATGGGCACATAAAAACCCACCAAAAGAATGACCAATTAAAACCATTTATTATAATCCTATTCTTTATCTCCATAACTCTAAAGAATCAATAAAATAATTTATAATCTGTTTAGGCTCATCATTTTCACATGTTTTTCTACTACTAAGACCGTTTCCAAGCCAATCTATTGAATATACTGTTCTTTATTATCCTAAATGGCTCATCATTTTGTAAAATCCCAAAGATGTGTTTGAATATCCATGCATCAGAACTATAGGAGTATGTTCTTCAATGACTGAACTGATTTTGAAATAGTTAATTAATTCATTATATTATATTAAAAAAAGATTTATTTTACGTTTGATCACTATAAATCAAAGTATGCAACCATTAGGTTTCAGAATCATTTATAGGAATATTCTTTATTTATAAATTTTCCTTTATCTTTAAATTAGTGTGCTTTTTAATAAAAATCTCCTCTTATTAACTAGCTTGCATAAACTGATAATCATGTAAAAACTACTGTTTGCTATTTTTTCTTTTATTAACTAACTCATATGACATGTCTTCCTAATCATTTTATTCAATAAAATTCATAATTAGAATTTAAAAAATATATTTATATAGTTTTCTCTTTATTTTTATTAAATATGTTAATTTCTCTAAATATTATGTTTAATTATTCTTATTATCATATTATTTTATAAAATAACTACTTTCTATCATATATTTGCATATTATATAATTCATTAATAATACTAATATGTTTTTATATAAAACTCAGTGCAATATTTTAATTTTCTATTATTATAATTGTTAAAATTAATAAATATTAAAATTATATAAATAAACATTAATTATTTATTTTTCAGAAAAATCCAGATATTATTGTATATATTTCATATACTAAAATCGATAAACCAATAAGTCCTATTACTATATAAATTATAACTCTTAAAGTAAAGTGGGTCCCTTCCTTTTCTAAATGTGGATTGCAACTTTCATAAAATTCTTTTGCTTTTTCATTATCTGCAAATTCTGACTATAACTAAATATCTTTTAATTCTTCTTATTCTAATGTGAAATGAAAAATTAATATTTTTTAATTAAAAGTTTTATAAAAAGTTATTTATTTTAATTATTACATTTATTAGGCTAGTTATCAATTTCTGAAAAACGAATTAGTTTATTTCCATCTCCTTTATCATCAATTGATACAGAACGATTCAAGTTATTATTGTTCATAATTGACCTATCGTGCTTAAATGATATTGTTCTTTTATTTAATTGCTGATATTCTTTTTATTAATCAGATTTTATTATCAAAGATTAGCAATAATCATGCTATCCATTATCTCTTTTAATAATTCCTATCACAGTCATAGACTTCTTTATTGTTACCATAAGCTTATTAGATCCATGATAACATTTCATGTGCATCGCAATTGGAATTAAATAAATAAAAAAGAAAGAACACACAGCACCATTCAAACTGATAATCTCTAACATGAAAATATAATACCATTTATATAATGAATATAAATAAATTTAATATTTTTTACGGTCAGGTTTTATTCCAGGTATATTAGTCAAAATAAAACAGATAAACAAATAAGTCCAATTAAATATTAAATTCTATTTTTTTATAAAATCGATTTTATTAATCTAAAATAATAAAATTAATTTTTACTAATTTTGGAGAAGGAGATTTTTAACCCTTCAAAAACAAACCAAAGCACGATTCTTTCATTATTCGAAAGTAAATAGGAAATGATGTAATTAAATTGAAAACATATGTTAGAATAATTATTAAATTTCCTGCATATGTAGAAGAAAAGCAGTCACTCAGAGTACTAGGATTTTTAGATATACAGTTACCAACTATTCCCTGTTTTAATAGAAATAACTCAATTTATAAAGAAAATATTACATTATTATTATATTATACAATATATAAGTACTAGAGATCCTAATACTCCGATAATTATATAAATTAATCCGCCTATCAAGTAAACAAATATGATATCCCTTTTATTTTTACTTTGATCTTGATTACATTTTAATGAAGGAGCAGAATTCAAACTTTTTTAAATAAATTTATTTTAAATAATTGATATTATAGAGTTATTATTTTACTGAATAGCAAAAGCCGCTGCTGCAGAACCTGCCAGAGAGCCTAAAACAAAAAAAGTATTTATTTAAGTAAATTTTAATTAAAATTTATGTACCTATATTTAAACCGAAAATTGGTAAAGAAGGCAAGTTATCTTTAAATTGAGATGTAAATACATTGACAAAAAATATGTAGAATATAAAAATAATGAATATTAAGATTGTTAAAAGTCCATATCCTGCAATTTTAACTACTATCACAATTTCTTTTAAAAATACTCCAATTCCACATACCAATAGAGTTAAGAAAGTCATATAGAATTTTGAGAATTTATTAAATACAAGTTAATTTTAATCAACAGGTACATAATACTTACTTCCATCTAGAATCATATAAATATAAACAAATAAATAATATAAAATATATCAGTTTATTAATTTTATTTTTACTATCAGTTGATATATCAATAAAAAATATGGCCAATTGATATAAAAATAACGAAATCATGACAAAATAGAAAAAAGATGCTAAAAATAAAATGCACACTTTGAAATTTTGTACATTAATTCATATTTCCTTCCCAAAATTCTCTTTACACTTTCAGGATAATCTTACTCTTTAGGTTTCAAATGTTCAACATAAATTAAACAGGTTTTACATGAAATTAGTCCTGAAATAGCTATATTTAAAATTCCTACTATTTCTCCGGTTCTTACTATTAGAATATTATAAAATTTACATTAAAAAATTATCACTAATTACAATATTAGAATAATATATAATTTTAAATGTTCAATTATAATTTATTAGTTATAATTAGATACATAATATGATAAATATATTTCTTATTTTTCTTATTAATTAATTAATAAATCAATAATAAAGTCATTTAAATTCTTATTTTTACAAAACAAGATAGGCAATAAAAGCATAGCACCTCCTAAAATTAAATTATAAAATATTTTTATTTATTATAATATTTAAAAAGTCTATATACCTATCATTTAATTTATAAGTGAAAAAATTGTTTCCCATGATTTAGTTGTTTTATTTAACTAAATTCCCTCCTAATTTTCATAATTATCTTTTAGATCTTCTTGGTCAGACAACTTTTGTAAAACCATTTTTTTTTTTATTTATAACTTTCAGATTTTAATGTTGTAGTAATCCTTAATTATTTATAATAAATTAGAATAGACTCATTTACTCTTAACAATTGATATAGTACTCATAAATAGAGTAAACAATCTAATTAAAACAAGTAGTATTTATACTATATTCATCACAAAGTAATTTTTTATTTATAATAAAATCACAATAAAATGAGTAGTATTTTAAATATAAAATATCAATTTTTTAACATATATATATAATATATTTTTTTATAATATTTTCACTTATCTTTACTAAATGATATATTATTATAATACTTTATAGATTTTGTTTTTAATATTATCTAATATATATTATGTAATCATTGTAATCAAATTCAAATTTCTCAAATATATGATATAAAATAATTCAAATAATTAATAATAAATAAAATAACTATTTATTATACAACAAAGAAAAACCTAAAATAAAAAATTCAAATAAATTAGAGTAAATAAACTTGAAACATCTTCACATAGCTTGGTAATCTTCATTGAGAGGAGTAAATTGGTCAGAAGAGTTATGTTTTTAATCTCGCTATCTATTTTATATTTAAATTCTGCTCACCCAGATATTTAAAAAATGCATACACACAAAAAATAGTATTAATTCGACTGACCTAAACGCTCTTTTCAAACTGGCAGAGGCACTCATCTAAATAAAAATGAGAACAAAAGCCCTGACTTTTAGAATTTCAAAATTTCAAAGAAGATAAAATCAAGACAAATACTCCCAGAATTTTTTTATTTAATCCTCTCTTTTTATAAAAATAAATCTATATAATATAAAAATATCATATAATTTAAAAAATAAAGCCTTATATAAAAAAAAACCTAAATATTCAAAAGCCTTAAGCCTACTTTGCCTTTATATAAAATAAATATTTAGAAAAAAAGCCAATTATACAAAAATTATAAAGCCTTATATAAACCAATAAAGCCTTCTATAAACCTATAAAGCCTTATTAAATTAAATTTAAAATAATTTACAACTATATTATAGAATAAACTATAAATATCAGCAATAATTTTAATTTTATTATAAGAGTTTTTAGATAAGTAAGTATAATTCTCTTGGTTTTCTTAATATTTGTGAAAAAAAAGTAATTTGAATTTTTTATACGAACAGAATGATTTTATTAAATTAGTTATTATAATAAAATAAAAAATTACTTTTCGAAAAAAAAAAATATTAAATATTTACATGTAAAATTTATTAAATGAATATACTTAATTCTATATTAATTTATTAAATCCATAAATAAAATTAATGTTATAATTTTTATTTAATCATAATAAAGCAAATAATGCAACTAGCAATAATCCTAAACTTAAATTAATGATATTAGAAAATTAAGGAACTCTTATAGGTTAAGCGCAATTTAATCTGCAAGTAATTAAATCTTTTAATTCTTATGAAGGACTGGAAGCTATTTTATAAACGAATAATAATTAAATACTAATGAATAATGCTTTAAAATACATATATGATAAAAATATTACATAATGATATAGTAGAATTGCATGATAACATAGAGAAAGGAGCAGTAACTTTAACTTCTGTGAAAGGGTAAACTTATCCTTTAACTATATTTTCCATTTCCATATTAGCTTACTTACATCTATTATATTATTCCATTTCATAATTACTAAGCTAATCTTTACAGGATTAACTAGGTGCTCCATTTTTGGTGCATTTTGATTAATCACAGTTTTCAGCATGGCATATATAAACTTCATTTACTTTCTTTATAAATTAAAAAATTAATTTACTATTTAATTTAATATTTTATTGACTTACTTTATATCCATTGCCACTTCCTCTATAGTAAGGATTTCCGTATTGGGCACAAACTTTAAGTGATAAAATTATAAATTATTTATTTATAATTCATTTTTATATCTTAAACATCAATTACATATGGTAGGTTCATATACAAATTATGTTAAGAAGGCATTTGTTTCTTTAGGTTCACTTTCTGAATAACATTTTAAGAAATCTTTAGTGGGAAAAGTGTCAGTATCTTATAAATTTGATAAGGCGGCATTGGCAGTTTTGCATGAATCTAAATTTTTTTTCTAGGTGTTATACAAATCTAATTCTTTTTAACAAACCTATTAATTTATGATATTTTTTTTAACATTTAAATTATTTTATTAAATTTATCATAATAGAATATGTCAAAAGTATAATATAAATAAATCTTACAGAATCAAGATCGGGACATTGTTTAGCTACGTTTAAACTTTAGCAATCAGATACTTCTTTTTTTGTCACTGCTTGAGCAACGAAAATAACAACTAATAAAATAATCAATACTTTCATTTTAATTATAATTCTATCTTTTATTTCTCTACTTATTAAATTGTAAAATTAATTAATTTTATTGTATAGAGTCCCAATATTACTAATTCTTAATTGATGACTATGGTTATAAAAAGAATATATGTAAATAGTTTATAGAATTATGTTTATTATTATCTCACCCCATTCCAAATATTTAATTATATTTATATGTATGTTTAAGCATTGTTAATAATTTATATAATAAGATATAGAAATAATGAATGTCATATTTTTAATTAATCATTCGTATCCAGGGCATATTTAAAATTTTTCCTTATTAAAGCTTTTGTTTCAGGATTTTCTTATACTCCCAAATAGTAAATTATCATAGCAACCTTTAAATAAAATATAAATTATATTTTTTAAATAAAGAAAAATTTTTTATAATAATTTAAGGATAATTTTAATTATAATATACAAAAATTACTTATTTATTTTTATAATATATATTAGAGCATTTTTTGTGGTAATCGTAAGAATGTTTTTTTGGGAAACTATCTTAAAATTCTTTAGGAAGTGATTAAAATGGGTTTTGCATTTATTTAATTTTTTCTCTTTCCTGTTATGAAGATAAAAATTCTTCATATTTTTTAGAAAAGTGATCTATTTTCTAAATTTCTTTTTTATAGATTAATTTTTCCTGTTTTTTCTTAAATTTTTCTCTCCATTCTTAAATTTAGTTATCATCAAAAGTACTTTATTTTTATTACGAATAATAATGACATAAATTTATAAAAAAAAACAATCCTAGAAAATTAAATCATTTTAATCCTTAGAACTTATAATAAATTTATATACATTTAGTTTTTTATTACCTAGTAACCCTGAACATGCATATGCAACTAATTTTTTTCTTATGGACTAGCAGGAGGTTCATAATAATCGCTTTTTTTTATTAAGAAAACCCTTCCTAATAATAATTATTTTAATCTTAACATTAACTTCTTTTTCCTATAATAATAATTTATATAAATATATATTAAAGTATTGTATTGAAAAAAATATATAGTGTATAATTCTACCATTATTTTCTTACATCGCTTAGTACATTTCCCATATATTTAATTACTATTAATATTATTCTCTTAACTTTTAATTATCTGCTTTATAGTAAGCCATGGGGTCTTCTTCCTATGATTTTCCAAAAATTTTTTTATATAACTACTCTTTGGAAATGGTTTAGTAATATTCTGCATTATTAAAGAAAGGAGAATTGCATTCTTAATTAAATTAATTTTCATTTTCTTTATTTTATGAATGAACATTGAAACCCTTTTTTTCCAAATCATCTTTAATTGTTTAAAAAGCCAAGTTGATTCTTTTAAATTTATTAAGCTATTATAACTATTATTCTTCTGAAAGTTCACTATTCATATCGGGATGATGCTTTTTGATAATTCATAATAAGCATTTTTAACAACAGAAAAATTATTAGTTTACAAAATATTTAGCTCTTAATAACACTGATTTAGTGAAAGTGAATATCCTCGTTATTAAGAATATTTCATTTTTTATGAAAAATTTAAAAGGTTAATCTTACAATTTTAGTATTATAATAAACACTTCATTATATTTTTATTCTGTGGTTTACACAAGAAATTAATAAAGTAAAGTCATTATTAGAAAGAATATTATAAAATACTAAATCATAATTAATTGTTCCTATGTGAGTATTATTTCATTTATTAATGTATATAATAATTTATATATTAACTATTACATAATAAATACTCGAAATAATACGTTTTATTTATATTACAAGAAAGGAAATTTTTATAACTGAATTTAATATTTTTATAACATCATAATTATCCAGTAATTATTTTCAATAATTATTTTTAAATACATATTAGATTGAATTATTTTTTTTAGATAACAATAACTAAAAAATATTCTTGAATAATAAGTTTGATATATTTTTATATTAAGTATGAAACTATTAATTATACTATGATAATATTTATCATATTGAGCTATATATATTATAATTAGAGTTTATTTATATATACTTTATATAATATAAAAATACTTACAATATAGATTTCATATTTATGTATTTATTACTATATCTATTTCAAAAAAAGTAAATTTAATTAATTTATTGATATTAGTTTATTAATTTTACTATTAATAAGTTTGTAAAAAAAATGTTATTGTTGGAAAAATAAATTTATGATTAAAATAGCTAAAGTAATGTTAATGAAGAAAATAGTTGCTATATAAAGCAAAATTATGTAAATTAGTTTATTTATTTATTACTTTATTTATATTCTTCTTGTATATTTACACAAGGTTAGCATTAAATTAAAAATATAATAATTTTATTAAAAACAAAAATACTCACCAAACGATTTTATAATCAATATAAAAAAAATAACAAACAATAAACAATTCAAGCATAAGCATAAATAAATTAATAAATTAATAAGTAATTTTAAATTAAAATGAACAATTGCAGACCAAATTATTTAGAAAAGCCTTAAGCTACAACTCCCGAGTCTTTATAATAATATAATTTTCAAAAGCACTCTTCTACTCCTCACTTATAGTATTTCTAAAATACTTTAAATTAAGGAGCATCCAAGGGAAATAAGTAATAGAGTGAATCAATAGAGCATAAAATCCAATCTAATCAAATGCACTCAATTTAAGCATAGCGACTTGATCACTAATCTAAGCCTAGTACACCATCCTCTAAAGGCTTGAATCACTAAAATTCTAATGATTCATAAGGTAAATTTATCCAAAAGTTGCCTGATTATTCGCCTAAAGGAAGCAATTAAACTTAAGAGAATTCTTTTCAATATTACAACCAAAATTATCTTAAATAGTAATAAAATTAAGTTGTTAATTTTTCTAAAGAGTAAGTTAGCACACCAAGAAGTAAAATAGGCAGATTAAATAATACGAATATATACGTGGCTTAAATGAATGATTACAAGTAGCGATCAGCTACTCCAACTCATTAGTCTTCAGGTCCTGAATTCTAAACTTATGTATATAACCATCACCAATTTTAGTAAGGTGAAATAAACTAACAAATGAAAAATGGATAAAATTAATCTAACTAAGGTATGAGTTAAATTCCTTAGAAATCTGGAGAAGGTTAATTGGAATACAACAAACCAAGAAATAATTATAATAGTTTATAGTAATCGTTTTAAAATGACAGTTTAGATAAAAAAGTTGATTAAACTAAAAAAAACAATATTAAACCTGAAAATTTATTTTAAGACTACTTGAATAGAATAACAAATTAGTAACAGTCTGAGCAAAATTAATCTCTACAATATCAACAAACATAAAATAATACTGTATAAAAAAATAATTAACAATAACACTAGTAATAAATGTACCATACACCTTAATCGACTAAATTAAGATAATATTAATATCAAGATTAAAAATAATAAGAAAATGCTCAATAAAAACTAAATGGAGGCTAAAATATACCTATTACTCCTCAACCCTATAGGTAGTTTAGTAATTCTTTTCAAATAGATGAAAAAAGTGTGGAGGAAGGCTTTATTAAATCCCCTTATATTCATTAGTAGCCAAAAATCCTAGCTGAATAGGAAAAAAGTTATAATAAATCTTCTTAAAGTATATTTAGTAAGAATAAACCCTAAATCTCAAACTAAATTATTAATTAGTAGTAATATAATAACAAATAAAATATAGAAAATAAAAGTAATACGAATAATGAATAGTTAGAAAAAAGATAAGTGTACTAATCAGAATAATATGTTGCTCCCCTTGTTCCGAAACATGTAAACTTGGATACTAGAACAATCTAAAAAAATTTAAATATTCCTCTGAATGAAATATAATCTGCGAAAACAAGTAATACGCATAGTTATGAAGCTACTCCAAATTTTGATGTTATTAAAAAATCTTAGTTACCCCAATTCTCATTTCCCACTCCAGAAATAAGTGTCTACAATTAATAGAACGAATAAATTCCTAATTAAAATACTAAATAATAAATAATAGAAACTTAAAGTAATAAATTAAGTTTTTAAGTGGTTGAGGATTCAAATTTCTTAGCTGCTCCTAGATTTTAAAATGGATTTTGTGACTCAATTATCGATATTCCTTAAGCTAATGATTCTCCTAAACTTTAAGTGCATAATAATAATGCTAAAAAACAAGAAACATAAAATTCGCATTTTTTCAGCGAATAGCAGCAATAAACTTTAAGTTATGAGCATCACCAAAATAAGTAAATTATACTATAAATAATTTATAGTTTATTATTTAATTAAATCTAAAATGAATAATTTAAGAATTGACTTTATGACTAACACAGGTGTTACATTATCTCCGGGATATAATGAAGAGCATTTTTAACCATTAAGTCCTTAGTTCCCAGGATATTTAAATAAAAGCAGAAAATCAGATCAAACCGATAGATCTGATTATAGTCATCATGAAGAAGAAAAAACTCAAATTAGTATTAGTCCTCCTCATTCACCTACAAATAAAAATGGGAAAAAAACTAAAATAAATTAATTTATTGTAGAATAGGATATAAATTAAAATAGTAACCAAACAAATAAGCCTCTTAAACAAATGAACAAAAAAATAATGGCACTTAAATAAGAATTAATGGAATAAAAAATAAATCGACCAAGCAATCAAATCTCCATAGGTTCAATAGTGATTAATATTTAGTTGATATAATTAGTCCTCAAAAATAGTATGAAAAAGTATAGGAATAATAAGTAAATTTATTCATTAAATAAGTTTAATATAAATTGGGTTACCAATTATTACTTTTAATTTTTATTATTTATCTAATTAATTAATTACTTACTTACTAGATGGAATAAAAAAATAGATTCTCTTTTGGAAGATAAGACCCAGATGTATCTACTACTACTAATAATAAGTATGAGAACCATTAAAACAAAGGACAACAAAATAATACATCAAATGCAGTATAAACTAGATAGATTAATTTATAAGATGTTTCACAAAATTAGAAGTTTACCGGGAAAAGAAGAAATTCATAAAATAGACTTAATTAAAATATATTATTATAATCATTAACTTAATAAATTGATAACAACAATAATATTTAAAATGGTCAATAACAGCAATAATAGAAATAAAAATCAAATGAGAATAAATAACTAAATAACGCTAATTCTTTGTAGAATATTTTGAGTAGATATAAAACTGAGTAACCCAAAGCTTTAAAAGACCATGATTAGTCTTCAAATAATAATTTTGAAGCAAGGAATAAATCTTAAAGTAACTATTCTTCCTCCACATCTCTATAGCCCTAGTCCTACTATGTTAACTAAAAATACGGTCCAGTAAAAGAGAAAAAATCAGAAACTTATTACAGTCAAATAAATAGTAATAATGATATAAGTTACTCTCCTCATAATGTGAATAGGACTTTCGATAATGCAAATGGAAATAGTAGTAATTTATTGTTATCATATCATTTTCTTAATATATCGTTTCTTATTTTAACAATTTTAATTTTTTTTAGCTCCAGTTTATAAAAGAATGGAATAATAATATTAAAATGGATTATAGCCCTCTAAAAGCTTAAACTAACTAAACTAGTCTAATTAGGGATATTAATAAATATAAGGAAATAAAAATGTGCAAGTAAAATAATTGAATCAGCCTCTGTATAACTAGTAACACTAAAACAAGTAATAAAATCAAAATGGAAGCAAAAGTCCGATGGCATAAAAGGTATACTATTAATATACTCCTTAAGGCTAGTTTTAACCTGTAGTTATCTCAGACTTTAATAAAATCTAATCAAATAATTAAAGCTTCTAAGGAAATTATGGAATGAAAAATCAACTTATCTAAGAAATAGCTTCTCCCTACCCAGGCACTTCTAGAAATTAGGGAGGTGTATAATATAAATCTAACTTTTCAAATTAACTTGTGTATAATACCACATAGCCATATCCATTATCAGCTAAATATGCTTAATCTTAATAAAAATATTTCTCCAAGTAGGATTCCAATAGGAAATGAATATTTCAATTTGATAAAAATAAAAATAACAACATTTACTATCAATATAATATAGAATTAAAAAATATAGCTATTATTTTAATAGCCACCTATATATATATAGAGTGTTCATTGTATTTTACATAGAACATATAACTTATTTAATTATGTTTAATTTAAATTTTTCAAAATTTTGGTTAAAAATTATTTTTTGAATCTATACTATATTTTAATTAGAATTCAGGGAAATATTATTTATTTTGAATTTGATCAATATAGAAATATTAAAATCAAATGCAAAATTTAGTATAAATTATAATTACATAGTTGAATTACAACTAACATAACAAATATTGTCCAATTAATTAGGGTGTTATTTGTGTTTTAATTGATTTTATAATATACACGTAATTTTTGAAAATTTAATAAATTTCAATAAAAAACAATAATAAAATTAACTAATTAAATCACTATAAAATCTATAATCTCATCTAAATAAAAAGACAATTTAGTTGAGCTATCTAATTCCCACATAAATTTGCACTAAAAAATAAAAGTTATTAATAATGAAGCTAAATAAATAGAATATATCTATAATAGTTTTAGCATATTTTTTAATTTTATTCCCATAACATTCCTCTCAAAATAAGTATTCAAAAATTTTTAATGATGAGTTAAAGTGTGATATCACCAAAATAGAAGAAGCAAACCAAGCGTAACTGAATTCGATTCTTACTGAAATTGTGAATACAGAGTTTTTCAAATTTTTCAAAGTTAATTTAGATGAAGTTTGCCCCTTTTAAAAAGATAAAAAACAAAATCAAGATTAATAATAATAATAAACTGAAACATGCAATTATAAGCCCCCAAGTTTCGGAGGAGGAAGTCTTCCATTTGGAAAAGAAGAAAAAGAGGCAGAACCTGCCTGCAGTATTAAATCTCATGTTGGAGAGCTTTTTAATTAAATCACAGATAAGGTTGACAGAACTGCTCCTGAAAAGGAAATTCATGATTACAAAGTAGAAATTAAATCCTATTTGTTTTCATTTATATAATAATATATTATATTTTAATTCTATCAAAAAAGGATTGCCAAAGCCCAGTTTTCTGGCTTGATATTTGCAATAATATACCGACGAATAAGGCAGGATATATCAATCTTTTGTTAAATCCTGAAAGATACACAGGATATAACGGAAGTCATGTTTGGCAAGCTATATATGATGAATAATGCTTTATGAAGGATGAAGAGTCATGTTTCGAAGAATAGGTTTTGTACAAATTGATGTCGGGAATTCACTCCGCCACCACAATTGGAATTGCAGTAAATTATTATCCTCCAGGTTCCAAGAGCAAAAACTGGGAACCTAATCCCGAGCATTTCATGAAGTAATTTAAGGATCAAGAAGATTGGCTAGAAAATTTGCATTTTTCTTTCTCTTTCATGTTAAAATCAGTGTACAAAGCAAGCTCTTTTCTGTTAAATCATCCCTACAATTCGAATGGGGTTCCTGACAATAAGACGCGGATTTTAATAAACAGATTCTTAGAGTCACATATGTTGCAGGATTGCGAACCAGCATTTTTAAGTTTCGATGAGTCGAAGATGTTTGCGCAAGGGGACAATAAAGAGGTGAAAAAGCAGTTCAAGCAGGCGTTTATGAATATCAGTGACTTGCTGAATTGTGTTTCGTGCTAAAAATGTAAATTACATGCCAAATTAAGTCTTTTGGGAATTGGAACAGCGATGAAGTTGCTGTTGACTCCGGAAAAGCATATTTTAGATTCTATAAGTAGAGAAGAAGTTGTAGCATTAATAAATACTTTGCATAAATTTTCATCATCCATTTAATATTCTAAGAAATTGAGATTACTATATTAATAAAATCTGTAAAGAATTTAAGAAGATTAGTTGGCTTTGTAGGCCATCAAAGAGGGAAAGCAGAAATAAATTATTAAAGAATAAAATGAGAGATATAATTCTTAAGAGGAAAGCGGCAATGGTAATCAATGGGCAGTATAGCAGTCGAAGGAAGGATTTAATTCGCAGCAATTAGATAAGGCAGTTAAGTTAGTAGCTGAATTATCAGGAAAAATTGACGAAGACTTTGAAAATTAACTAATAGATTACATTTTTTAACATGATGAAAGGATTGTTATATTAGCTAATAATTATGGGTAAAATGTTGAAAAATTTTTGCAACATACCTAAAGAGTTCTTAAACTGAAAAGATACATAAAATAAGAAAATTAAATTAAGCAATTTGATGCTATTGTTATAGGATCAGGTTTAGCGGGAATGACTACAGCTTTAAATTTACTGGATAGAGGAGGATCAGTAATTTTGATTGAAAAAGAAAATCATTTGGGCGGTAACTCGGCCATGGCTTCTTCTGGAATTAATGGACTTAAAGAAGGAGCAAGTACTGGAGACAGCAACTTATTATTTTTAAAAGATACTTTAAAATCTAAAAATCCCAATGGTACTAGTATATATAAGTGAATTGTTTAAAAGATATTTTCTAACCTATATTTTATTTCGCTAATTATTTTGTTCAGAAAAATTATAAGAAAATGAAGAAGAAGTCGATGAATTGACCTACATTTTAACAAGAGAAAGTAAAAAAGTTTTATAGTGGATAGCCGATAGATTGAAACTGAATTTAGATTAAGTTGGTTAGTTGGGAGGTCATTCTGTCCCAAGAACGCATAGACCTTCTTAAGGAATGATAGGAGCTGAATTAGTTTTCGCAGTTTAAACTGAGTTAAAAAAATATTTATCTTCAGGAAGATTGCAAATCAAACTATAAACAAAGGCTAAAAGGTTCATACTAAACGAATAAAACGCTGTGATAGGCGTAGAAGTTCAAGAAAATGAAGAAAAAAATTTGCAAACTCTTACTGCAAACACTATCGTATTAGCAACAGGAGGATTTGCTAATGATAGACAAGAAAACTCCTTTATAAAAAATTATCAACCAACATATACTACCATTCCCTCAACGAATGGAAAATGGGCGTAGGGAGACGGTGTAAGAATGGGTATCGATATAGGTGCAGATTTAATTGACATGGATAAAATACAACTTCATCCCACTGGATTTATCGATCCAAAAGACCCCAAATCGATGACAAAGCCCTTGTGTGGAGAAATTATGAGAGGAGTTGGTGGTTTGCTTTTAGACAAAAAAGGAAATAGATTTTGCAATGAACTCGGAACCAGAGCCTATGTTACCAAGCAAATGTAGTAGCTAGGAGAAGATTCCTATACCCTCATTCTTAATGAAAAAGCAGCGAATAGTGCCAAAAAACATGTTGATTTATATCATTTTAGAGGACTTTTAACGAAAGTAAATAATTTAAGAGAAGCAGCTGAAATCTTGAAAATTCCTGTTTAAAACCTGCAGAAAACATTTGAGAAATATAATACTTTTAGTAATAATGAAGGGAATAGTTAAGATGAATTTGGGAAAAAAGTCTTCAAATCCCTGCCTTTTGAAGATAACGAAATATACTACATCGGACACGTGTAACCTGTGCTACACTACACAATGGGAGGACTTAAAATAGATTCCTTATCAAGAGTTCTCAGAAAAGGAGATGGAAAACCTATAGAAAATCTATTTGGAGTTGGAGAAGTGACAGGAGGAGTTCATGGATAAAACAGATTGGGAGGAAACTCACTTTTAGAGTGTGCATTATTTGGACTGCGAGTTTCCGATAAAATTTAAATTTTGTCAAATTAGGAATAACAGCAGTCTTAAGAATCAGATAAAATAATGAAAAAAGAAGAAAATTAAGATGATAATTTAAAGTTAATTTCAGAATAAGAATTGAAGTAAAATAATGGAAGAGATTCAAAGCCACTATGGATTGCATTGTAAGGGAAAATTTATGATTTCAGCTCATTTGAACATCCTGGGGAGAAGAATCTCTTTTAAATTGCGCAGGAAAAGAATGTAAAGACATATTTGAAAGTATCCATAACTGGGGAATGCTTGAAGATTTTAAACCGATAGGAAAATTAATAGAAGGGTGATTTTTAATTGATACTATTTTATATTTGTAATACTTTATTTTAACTAAAATAATATTTTTAATTTTAAAATTTTATTTATTAAGAATATTTATTATTCACTTTATACTATTACTAATTATGGGCAGATAATTTATAATTATTACAATAGATGTAATCTGTGCTTTATTATTATATAATTATCAAAATTTTACTTATTATTAATCGCTTTTTATAAAATATTAATAAATCACAAAGAAGCATACTTTACTTTTTTAAATTAATATTTATAATAAGTTAAAAAAAATAACAACAAATTATTTTTAATTATTATTGTAAAGAAAGATATAATAGAAAATGAAAAATTAGAAAAAAGAATAGATTAATGGCACCTATCAATTATTAACCTTGCCAAATAAAAATATTTAATCATAAACTTAGCTCCCGTAGCTGTAATAGGGTACTAATTTAGGACTTATTTCGAAATCTGAATTGAATAATTTCAAATCAGAATAAAAATTAAGCAGTAATTTAGAAATTTAATACCATATTCCTTCTACTGAAATACAGTTAAGTAAGCAAAGGGAAATAAAATAGTAATATTTGTCTGATTTCTTTGAAAAAGATAGAGGGTCTAAAACAGTTTAGCCAAAAAAATTTATAAATCAATAGAACCTTAATTCAAGTGTTAAAAATACAGAAAATAAAATTATAAATTTTGATAATGACATATTTAAGTTACGCAGAACAACATACTAAAATCCAAAATAGTCAGAATAGAATCGATATGCAGTATAAAAAGATAAGGGATTAATGTACTTAAATAAAATGATGGAAAGCAAAGAAAGTTAATTTAAAGAAGAATAAATATAATAAATTGAAACATAGTATGGTAGAAATTCCTTAAAAAGGCATTCTTTAAATCCGAAAAAAAATAATATAAATGGCAAGCCCGATTCTTCAAATAAAATTAATTTAATACTTTACATACTAACAATACAGGCTCTGAATATATTCAATAAGCCCAAGAGGAAAATGAATTCGAAGTATAAATCTTTAATCTAAATCAAAAAAATATTCGTTTATAACAAGGTAGAAATATATATAATATAAAGTTAAATGTTAATATATTTTATTTAATAATTTATAATAAATAGAAATTGAAATGCTTAAAAGTTAAATTAAAAAAAAATAATCTTCTCAGATATAAAAAAATACAATAAAAAGTTATAAAGGAAATACAATTGAATTAGTGGGAGAAAAACTAAAGGTTCCTGATCCAAAGCCTATAGATATAGATCAAATTAGAATTCAACATAATTAAGAATTATAACAAGTAATTTTAGCAAATGTTTATATATATATATTATAAAGTATTTATAAATAGATTTTTAAATATTCCTTTAGCTCTAATAGAAAATTAATTTGCTAGAATAGAAAAATGTACAGCTCTAAACAGATAATAAAAAGAAAGTTGAGGAAATTAATAGTTTACAAAATGAAAAAAAAAACCTAAGTTAAAAAATTGAATAAATGAATACCATTTCACTATAAAATTAATAAAAAGATGAAGAAAATGAATAAAAATAAGAAGATGAAACTATTGGCAAAGAAAATAATGATGATAATAATAAATGTGAGGATCATTTATAGCAAATATATTATTATAAATAGTTGTCTGAAAGTCTCAAATCTAAGCTATATTATACAGAAAAAGATTTAGAAGAATTGAATGAAAAGTATGAAGAAATTATAGAAAAGATAGATAAGTGTAATAACTAATTACTATCAAATTAATAAAATATAATATGAATTATTAATTAATATAAAAGTAAAAATAAGGAAAATCTTAATCTTGTTAAAAGGAAATGGACTTATGAAATTGTCAGTATAGAAGTTCTTGAAAATTTAGAAAGATTGAATAGAGAAAAAGAAATGAAACTAAATTTCAATATTTCCAAATTAGCTGAATCAGAATAAAAGAATAAAAATTTAGAACTAGACATAGAAAAATTATAAGAATTAGTAAGTGATTTGAGATATGAAATAGAAATTTTAAAAGGAAAAGGTAGATTTTCTAGTATGTTTACTGATATGAATACTAAAAATTTTAGAGATATCGGATAAGAAATAATGCAACTTAAAAAAACAATTGATGGAAATATTTAAAATATGTAACTTTTATTAAATAAAAGAATTTTATTAATTAAATTATATTTTTACTAATTTTATAAAATTTTGTAGGCCTCAGCAAGAAAAAATACTCAATTTAGAGGTATAATTAGAGAGAGTAGTAAAAATGAATAATTAAATGGAAAAAAAGCTAATAGAAATAGAGGAAAAATAATAAAAAGAACAAAAATAATATAATGAACACGAAATTCTATAAAAACTTGAAGAAACTGAAGTACAATACTTCATTTATAATATATTCTCACTTTATAGTTAATCAATTAATTATTTTATAGATTAAGTTAAAACAAAATTTATAATGTGTTCAGTGTTTAGATATGCCAACAAAACCTGTTACGTGTATTCCTTGTAAATTAATATCTGAAAAATAAAATATTATTAATTTTTATGTTAAATTTATTGCTTTAAAATAAAGGTGGGCACTCTTATTGTAAAAGTTGTTATTATAAGGCGAAATAATATAAGTAAAGCAATAATTAATCAAAAAATGAAGAAGAAACTAAAGATCCTGATAATCCATTTTGTAAATAATGTGGAAAGGATAGCGTAGTAAATTATGTATACCGAAACGATTATATTAAGGATATGATAGAAATGTATTCTCTACTTAAAACAAGTAAAGATATAGTTAAACTGTACATGACAAAGGTTTATTGAACAAAATAATTGCTTTTCTTATAATAACTTTATACAAATTTATTGAAAATTTTTTTAACATTCAATATTAAAATATTTCTCTTTATTCAAAAATAAAAAAATTAACTATTTTATTATACTTTATAAAATCTACTTATATTTAAATTATAATTATCATATATATTGTAGAATAAATTATATTATGTTTTTATACAATTAAATTATATTAAATAATATTATGTCTATTAGCTAAAATATTAATTTATAAAATCTCTGTCCATTTAATTGTAGATAAAAGTGATAGATATATGTGAATGAATGTTTTAATTTATATTTATTCAAATTAATCATATAGTGATCTGAAAATTAAGAATTAAATGGATAGAACAACTTTTATCAAAAAATAAATAAATGATTATAAGAAAAACTTTTTTAAAGTTAATTAGTAGTCTATAGTTCATAATATAGCTATGAAAAGTATTAAACCAAAGCAAAAATCATAACATATAAAATATAAATCAGTAATTAGAAAATATAAAAGCCTTCAAGCAATATGTTTTTTATATTTTTATTATTTGACCAATACTTTTTGTTATTAAGACTATATTAATAAGTAGAAGAAAAAAAAAATACACTATAAAAAACAAGTAATAAAAAAAAAAATGGGTTGCGGAGTATCCAAATAAAAATAAAACTCTGCAAAATTCACACAGGAGACTCCAATTATTTAAACAGCTGTGAAAGAAATTAAAATGTAAAACGAAAGTAATATTAAAAAAAAAGTAAAGTACAAAGTTATCAAAAAATCAATGATTAAATGACAAACAATATGGTGAGCTCATAACTATAGCAAGGTCTCAGTAATTTATAGTAATAAAATGGGGAAGATGAATAATAATAATAGACCATGAGTAAATTGGATAATTCTAAATATGGTAAATTAACTAGAATTAATATTAGTATAATACAAAAATTTATTATTTAAGTGTATTATTTATATATATATATTAACTTCTTTCACTAAATAATGTTTTAATACAGAAACAACAGCTGCTCTAAAGACATTGCGAAAAAGTCAAATTGGAAAGGATGATTCTTCAATTTCATAAGACATGAAACCAAAAAACACATAAAACGTTTAGTTCCAAATATAATAAAGTAGTGAGATTACAAATGAAAATAATTAATAATAAAATAATTAAAAGCAAGATAAATAAAAATAAGAAAGGTAAAAATGATGTTTTAATAAATAGTAAAATATAGACACTTTTAATAATTTCTATAAAATTTAAGAAAATAATTTAGATCATTACCAGCCACAAATTAAAATCTAAATAATCCTCTTTCAAGTATTTAGAATTAAAGAAGCCCTTAAGAAAGAGTAAGTTTATTATAATAAAGCTTACGTGTTAGAAATAATAGTAGTGGAATTTCGAATTAATTAATTAATTATCATGCAGAAAACAGTGAAATAACAATATATAGCACTATGTAAAGTAGTACAGATAATAATAAAAATAGATAATATAGAGGAAATAACGATGAAGTATAAGAAAATTCTCCCGTAAATGAGGAAGTATCAGAGGAAGGAAAAGCTAGTCTTGCTAATTCGAGTTTTATCCACTAATAAGTAAAAAATTATAAATTATATTAGCTTATAATTTATATATTAACATACTTTTATTTAGGAAATAGAGTAATTTTATTAACTCAGAATTCAATTATAAGTTAAAGAATCTGAATTGAGATAAAAATACACTAACCATTAAAAAGGATTTGATAATAATAACCCTTTTTATATCAAGGAGGTGATATAAATTATCTACATTTTTGATTTTTTTTTTATGTGGTGGATTTCATTTTTTTTTACTTTTATTAGCTTTTGAGTTCAGGATTGGGACAAAGGATGACATAGCTATGGAATAATTTAAATGAAGCGTAAAAAACGCAAATTCTAGTTGAAAGTAAATAGCGAAAGTAATAAGGTACATAGCCAGCGATATAGTTTAAATAAAGAAAATCACTTTAGGAATATATTTCTTCAGATAATATTTAAGTAGATACAGCTATATTAAGTATTCAATTTTTAAGTAATAACTTAAGTTCAATTTTAGGATATATCTAGGTGTAGGTTCAGAAGAAATTCAGATACATCTCATTTATTAATTTAAAAATCTTTCAAATAAAATTGTGATCCAGATTTTTAAGAAGCTTATAAGAAAGACTCATTCTAATTTTATCAGCTATAAAAGTATAAATAGAGGAGAAAATCACTTTTTTCAAATTACAAATAACACTAAACCCAAGAAGAAGAAGAAGAATGATGTAAATATACAGTAATAATATATTATCCAATAAAATCGATTTAAACTGTTAACTTATTTATTTTATAAATAACAAAATTATTTTTTAATATTATTAATTTAAAAAAAAGCTAATTTATATTATAACATATATATAATAATTTATATTATCAATCAATATTTAATTTCTTATATATATATAATCCTCTGAAATTTAGGAAAAGTAATAATAAGTTGAAGAATATATAATATTAGTTTTCTTTCCACATTAAATACTATATTGTTTTAATTAGTAGATTATAAAAGTTTATAAATGAATAATAATAATATTAAAATATATATTATTTTGAATAAAAAAAATAAAAATTAACTATTTTGATAAAAACAAAATATAAAAATATTCAAATGGAGAACGTAAAGTATGGAGACTTAATTATATTTTTGGGGACATAAAATTTAAACAAAACCAACATTAGTGGAGTAATGTCAGCTTCTGGATATACAAATACGGATATTTATATGGAAAAAATAAATCCAGATCTATTTGGAAACCATGGTTTTGGATCATCTTAATACCGAAATTATAGTGATTTTATATTTTAAGTGTGGCCTAAATTAGATTTTGAAGTAACCAAATACTATAAAAACATGTGCGAAAAATTACTTTATAAAAAAATATTATTTTTAGGCTCATAAAGACTATAAAAAAATAAACAAAGAATTATAATAGTTATCTGCAGAAATAAATAATATTAAAGATTAAGTAGATGGAAAGAATAAAGATGTCACAAAAAAAGAAGACTATCTAAAGTAATTTTTATATGTTTAAGAAAAATCAAATACAATTTGAAGAAATATTTTCATTTTCTATTACAGAGATATAAATGAAAAACTAAGTTCTCTATAAGTAAGAAAAGAAAGTGAGGCAAAGTAAAATATGAAACATTTGAAACATGTTTACGGCAAGAGTTTGAATTACGGAGAGGAAATTTTTTAATGCATGTTGATTCTAAGATGTTTATGTCAGGAACAGTCGTAGCTTCCTCTTCCGATAGAAGTGCCTATCAATTTGAACTCAGTTCCAATTTTTGTAAAGGAATGATCTTTAAAATTCTTCCGAGATATAAACTGAGACAAGAAGGTGAAATAGTTTAGTATAAAGATTAAATCTTAATTTCTAATCTCAAAGTTAATGGATTGGCAAATTTTTAAACTTCCAAATTAATAGAAATTGATTAGCCAGTTAAAACAGAAAATAAACAAGTTTCGTATATGCAAAAATGCATTGATTCATAAAAATTTCAAAATAGGTTTAGATATGAGTGCTATCTATCTAGTACGGTAGAAACTTCATGGCAATTTATAAATTTTCGGCATTCAAACTAATATAATATCTAAAAAAATTATGAATAAAAATATTAAGCAATCATGGGAGGAGATCTAATAGAATTGGAACATAATGAAATGCAAGGCTAATTGACTTGTGATTTTAATTATAAATCAGAATTTTAAGAATCTTATATACGATAATATGAAGGAATTTGTGAATATGAAAGTATTAAATTTATATACAAAAATAAAAAATCTAGATAACGAATTTTTATATAAATTTTTAAGGAAAAAAAATATCTTCGATTTGGTAAATTGAAACGAATTCTAAAACGGATAGGGGAGCACCAATTTAAGTAATTTAAAATACAAAATTATTTAAAGTAGATGAACAAGACGATAAATAGTATAAACTAAGGCATTTGTTGACAGGAAAACTATTAACACTTCAGTAAGTATCGATTGATAACAAAAATTACCTTATACCATGTTTAACAAAAGTAATATTTTTATTTTAACATTATTATTATTATGAAACAATAAAAATTTTTTTTTTTTTAAACAAAGGAAGATAATGATCACAACAATGAAAATACTAATTTAAAATTTATAAACACAGCTGGTGATTAGAATAGTGTAATGCATGATGGATATAGTTTCATTGTATGCAATAACTAATATATTCTCCATGTAAACTCCAATATAAACTACAAAATAAAAGACGAAAGTTCTAAACTAAAACTAGGTAGTCTCGATAATAAACAATAGCAAAATCCATAAAAATTAAATCCTAAAAAAAGAAGCTTTTTGATGGGAAAAACATATACTTCCTTTACCTAAATTTCTGAAGATAATATTTATCAGCGTAAATACTTATATTTTTTACAACAATTAATTATATATTATAATTTATTATTTTAATTTGAAGCTTAAAAAGATGAAGAGTTATAAGTTAAGAGAATTGGAGTTGAGGGCCATGAACTTATTAATTTTGGAAATTTGTCTGAAGAACACACATTTCGCATTAAAAAGATTCCTAATAATGAAAAGGAAGAAATTCTCTTTATTTAATCATCAATTCCTGTATTCTTAAAGGTTATAGAGAAATTTAAAGCTAAGTAATAGTTAGGAAAAGAATTATTAAGGCAATTGATAAAATAAATGAGTGAATTGATTTCGTTTTTAGTTAATACAGACAAAAAAGAACCTTTAGTATGTGATGGGATTTCTATACAATCCAGATAAAGAATAATAAAAGACTTTGGTATGATTGAAATGTTTATGGATTTACTTTACTATCCGTTTAGGACTGGGGTCTATGACATATAATAACTGCATAATTCTGAACCCGACATATAAAAAATGTTAAAACTAACATATAACCTTGTTAATCATTCAATAAAAGAATACAAGCCAAATGAACTATATGCCAGTTAATGGATTAACTTATTAATAAGATAATCTATGTTATGTGATAAAGTATAATTTTAATTGATATATTAAAATATATTAATAATTATTTAATATTAATATTTTATTTTTTATTAGCTTTGTGATATTGGAGCAGAGTGTACCTTAACAGAGTTAATAGATAATAATAGAAAAATTTTAGAAACAAAAATAGGCAATGAAACTATTAACAAATTCCTACATATGCTTTACGATGAAAGATAGGGTAAATATGTAAAATTGCTTAGAGCCCTTTGTGTTTGTGATGGTATTCAAAAAATAATATAATATGATTCTAAATTTTGTAAATAATGTTATTTTTATAATCTATTATGTAGGTTAGCCTATGATATATAACTAGGGTATAATTTCTGAGCTTTTACTAGAACAAGAAATAAATAAAGATAGACTAATATTTGCCATCTCTGGAGAAGCTTAAAATATATAAGTAAGATGCATGTATGAAGAATTATGCAAGGAAACTATACCATTAAAAGGTTTTAAAAATATATCTAAAAAAAATGATAATTAAATAGGATATAATTATTTTATCCAAATAATTTTATTGCTAAGGTATTTCTTAAATTTTATAACAATTGAAAAAATCTACTTTAAAATTTTATTTTATAAAATAAGTGAGTTATGCCTAGATAGAAACTACAAAGCTATCAAGCCATTAGAAATATTATATCCTTTTAAGCTTTGCAAGCACATTGTCTAAGATGAATCTTTTGATATAGAAATGAGAAAAGCATTTACTATGCTAATTATTACGTTATGGGTTGATAAATTTCCTTATAGAAAATTAAGTCTTCCAGAAAAAATCAGAAGTACAACTTATTATATTAGCTAGCACCTTTATAATTATTATTAATATTACGATTATATATAAAGTTTGGGATGATATTGATAGTAAAAGAAATTAGATTTTATGTTCTCAAGAAAATTTTACAGATATGAAGGCATTGAAAAAATTTATTTAAATCTTTTTAAAAGATATAATTAAATAAGAATATTTGCGAGCATACTAAATAAAGAAGAATGAATTTTTGTATAGTGTTCTATAATTATGTTCAAAGCTACTTGAGTTTGGATTTTATAATACGAATGAAGAAATAAATGAGCTGTTAAAAAACTTATTAATTTTAATCAATGGAAGTCTAGATGTTTCCACATAAGAAGAAAATATCAAACTTTAAGAAAAATTAGATAAAAAAAATACTTTTATTTTAACTTAATTTACTACTAATATTACCAGTTTTTTTAGATCCTAAGAAAACAACAGGATTGCCTATTCAGCCAAGGTAAAATTCCTAAAAGCCATAATATACTATATCAAAATTTAATACTTTTATTTTATATTAATCATATAGTGCAAAGAAAGATTCACTTCTCGATACAAAATCACAGAAAATACAATAATTATACATCATATTAAAATTTTGGCTTGTCAAATTTTTTAATTTATTATCCAACTTAGAAATAATCAGAGAATTTCTCAATTTTTATTCGAATTTAAGAAAGATTCAGCTAAAGATAGATAATAAATAGATATTATTGGAAATGTAATAAATTTTATCCCTTTCGGATTTTTTAAAGAATAAGAAACTCCAGAATAGAGATATGAAAAAAAACCAATAGAATGGATTAACTAAATTCTTCAGGAAAATCAGATAGATATTTAGGGCAGTAGTAAATATGATTTAGGCGTTGTATTTTTAGATATGACACTCTATGAAAATCCCTAACTAGTATAAAAATTATTTTTTAAAAAAAAAAAAACCAGATTTTTAATATCATAATTATGTAGGTTAATATTTCATTCGAATTAATGAATGAAATTTTTAATGAAAGAAATTTATTAATCCAATAATTGAAAGAAGTATAGATTTTAGAAGACCCTGAATCGTTGTAAAATTATACGAAGCTAATGGAAATTGAATAAGAACTTAGTAATTATGTAGAAAAGGCTGAAAACTGGTTATTTTAGTTTAAACCAAAAGCTAAACAAGAAGCAACTAGAGTTTTGGAAATAATTACCTAATTATATGATCTATTAAAGGTGTCTGAAACCAACTATTAAAGATAAGATCAATTTGAAGATTATACTAATAATAAAGATGACTTGATTTTAGAAGAGCCCGATGCTGAAAAAATGCCAATCAAAAATCATATAAGACACAAGTCAAGCAGTGGAGATAATACTTCCGTTTTTTCTGTCTCAACATTGAGAAATAGCGGATCTATTAATTCTAATTAGGTGACTAATGATTAAAAGTGGGGATATATTTTTACTAAATCAGAAAAGAGGTATAGAATACTATTATATAAACATATTTCCGAATCTAATTTTTTATTTATATTATTTTTAATAAATTTTTTATTACATAAGAAATGCGATAAACTAGAGGTTATTTAGAAATTCCAATATCTATAAACCTATAATCGAATTATTGTAATTTGATGCTAGTAGTTTTTCAAACATGAGAAATTCACAGAAATAATCACCTTCATTGGAAAAATATTCAGATACTAAATCTATTTTTACTATCATTCTTAGAAAATGTTATCAATTTTTGGGTAGATTTGTTTTTTAAGAAGTAAGATATATAGCACACATTATTTAATTTTTTAGATAAATTTAAATTAATATATTAATATAAAAAAGGAAGAAAATAAAAATTAATTTCTCCTTATTTGTATAATACAATCCTTAAACATTTGTAAACATTCCCTTAATTGTTCGTATCTAATACTATATCTCCATTGTGTACCGATAATAAAGATATTTTAAAGATCCCTCATAATTTTAACCATATTTTGTAATCTATTTCTTAAACGATTGATATGTTATTAAAGTAAAAAGATTAATATTAGTTAGCCGCTAGTTATTTGAACAGCTTATAAGTTATGACAACGTATAAAAATAATATAATCAAATAGAATTAAACAGATATTATAAATATTATAACTCATTATGAATACGATAATATAATTGTGACTCTAACTGAAAATAAGGCTTAACAAGAATTCCTTAAACACTTAGAATAATTGACAACTATTGACAGTGATTGTGAAGTAATAAATGTTCCTGGAGAAGTAGATTATTTTAATAATTTTTTGCAAATTATGGCTATAATATGTGATGAAAAAAACTATGCTACAGAGTCTAAAGTATTCTAAATTAAATTATAAAGTCTTATTACTAATTTTTTTATTGAAAACTAATAATTTTCCAAGGCATAAAGTTATTTCCCTCTTGAACATCTAGCATTTCTTTTAGAAAAAACTACTAATTGCTTTTACATTAAAAGATATTTGTTTTTCTTCTTCTATCATGTGTATTTAGATACAGAAAGAGAAATGAGTGATGAATTAATAATTATAAAAAAAAAGTAATATAGCAAATATAAGAAGATATAAGTCATATTTCATCATCTTATAACAGTACAGGGACCATTTATTAGTAGATATTTACTTTTTTAACATATTATTATATAAATTATTACCAAATATCTTTTATCATTTAATTAGAAACTTCTAAGGAAGAATTACAATGAAAGATACTTATGAAGATTATTATTTTAATACATTATTACTATGCATTGATATTATCCTTAAAAAGGGAATGGTAGATGATGATTTAGAATTGGATTAATTTATTTTAGCAATAAAAAGTAAAAATATATTATTTTATATAATTTTTTTTATTATTATTTTAAAAAATTATCAGATTCTATTTCTGTGATGGTTTAAAATAGCGATTTGATTTAAATTGAAAATTAATATAAATTAAAAAATCTCATCGCACTGTTGATAAGTTCAGACTATGTTGGTATTCAATAAATGAGAGCAGTTTTGTAAATAATATTTAAATAAAGTATAGATGAAAAATATAATATTAACAAATATATCATAGAGGAGGATATTCAAGGGTCTTTTTACCAAATTAAAAATTGATTTAAACTATGAAGAGATCTACTATTATAAATATTGGAAATAAAAAACAGAATACTTAATTAAAATACCAAAATTCAATGTATAAAAATGATGAGATACCTAAAGCTGAATTATTAGATTTAAGAATATCTTAGTTTATTAACAAGTACAGCCATAAATTTATATAATATTTGAAGGTCAAAGATAATAAAAATTTATAATGACAATTTATTTATTAGAGAAGAATTTTTATATCAAAGAAAGATGGAAATGAGGTAATTTGTAAATGATTTTATTGATATTCACAATAAATCAGAAATGACATTTGAGGGTCTTTGCACTTTAGAGTATTAAGAATTAGCCAATTCTATTATAGATTTTATGTTAAAAAAATCAGAAACTTCGGAAGATTTAGCCATTAAAAGGATTTAAGTACTTCGTTATATAATAGAATATGAAAATAAAAATTCAACCACTCCAGCAGCAGATTGGGAAGCAAAAGATTATGAAGAATTTTCTTATAAAATAATAAAGAGATAAAATAATCTTGCTGGTATATATTTGATATTACAAATAATAAAAAATATGTAATATATAAAATATTTTTAAAACTTCATATATAGATTACGGTGCTGTCAAACTTATTATAAAATTGATGAGTGAACCAAATTTAAGTAAAGAATTGTTTAATTAAGTATTACTTCTGTCAATTGCTCTGTTACTAGGGGGAAATAAATATGTTTAAGAAGCCTTTTATTAAGAATTCTAAAACGACCTACAGAATAGATTTTTAAATAACATAAAGGATTAAATTACAAGACACTTTATAAGAATAAAGAAGTCAATGAATAGGTTTAACAAATAGCTGTTTTAAAAAATAATGGGAGAATAAGAAAATATAGAAAAAGAATTTAATATTAAGTAATTTCATCTTTTTTACTATAAATTTTTTATACTAAAGTATAATAATAAATTATAATTATAATAATAGTAGTAGTAGGAAACCATCAGTATAGCTCGATATAGAAGATTAGGAATTAGAAAGAAAATAAAATGAAATGGAATTTGATGATTAGGATGAAGATGAAGATGGATACACATATGATAAAGAGGTTGATGGAGAAGACTCAGAAGATATTTAGTTTCTGTAGAGATTATTTAAATTGCTATAGTTATTTTGTGAGGGTCATAATCTATAAATGTAAAATTATTTAAGAGAATAAAAAATTAACGGAGAAAGAGTTGGCAGAAGTCATGATTTCATATTTCTCAGTATTTAATACAATGTTTTACCCATTTTTTGTTATCAAACTAACTAACCAATTAACTTATCAATACAGGTGCTATATATTTTTCGCATCTCCTCAAATTTATAAATGTTCATTGTGTGGAACTTGGAAATTAAATGCTAGACCTTCTTGTTGAATTTATTTAAGGTCCTTGTCCTGAAAACTAACTTAATTTAACGAGGGCTAAAATTATAGACATATGTAAAGATTTTATGCATAAATTTTCCAAAGATATAGATTATGAAAAGTATGGTTTTGTTTTTGAAAGTTAAAGGTATTATATATTTTTTTTTTATTTACAAATAAATGTAAATTTTTATAAAAATCTTAGAACATAAATAAATTCTCTAACAACGGCTACTACTACTCTTTTACTATCTCTAGTAGAAGGCAACCCTGCCTAAGAAATATTTTCCTAACTTAATAAAAGCTTAGAGTTGGGAGAACTTCTTTTAAAATTATATCAAGAATATAAATACATCAAAGAGAAATTTAAAATAAGTAATGACGATAAAGAACTTATTACTAAAAAAATAGGAGCCCGTTTTGATGAGCGCTTAATGAATTCTTTTAATTTATATATTTTATTACTGAAACTTGCAGAATAAGATAAAAAACTTTAAAAAAATTTAGAAAATTAACCTAAAAAAATCATGAGAGCCTTAGATTTTTTTAAATATCATACAGGGTCAATTGGTAACTTAAAACAGAAATTTAACATTTTAAATCTATAAAAATATTTTTAGAGATATTATTCCATGGACAGCTAGTAAGAATATTATTTCCTATACAGCCCATTTGTAGAATGATAAGTAAAAATACAAGAATAAGACTAATGAATGAAGTATCTAGAGAAACTCCAAATGAAAAAGTTGAAGGTTTGATGATAGCAGCCACTGAATTATATAATGAAATGGTAAATTAAATTAAAGAAAAGAAAAAATAATATAATTAAATAATTTCTTTGTAATTGATTTGTTTTTTTATAAAAACAGAATCATTTAAGCTATTTAGAGTAAATGGTATTTAATTTTTCAACTGCTAGATTTAATATTTTAAGGTTAGCCTCAAATCTGATCGCTTTTATTATAAATCTTACTATGCTTTATTCATATTCTTAAGAGTTAGTCAGTAAAGTAAATGGAAATATAGCAGATTTTAAAGAAGATACTTCAGTTTTACCTTTTAATATCATACTTCCTATTTTAGGATATTCATAATTAGGTGTTTCTTCTTTGATGATGACTTTCTGGTAATACTTTAATTAATATTATAAACTATAACAAATTTTTTGTATAATACAATACACTAAATAGGTTTATTATTAATGGGCCTCTTATTCTGAAAAGTTAATGGAGAAAAGAAGTTGAAATGAATAGGGCTAATATGAAAGAGGAAGTTTTGAATGAATAAGAAGATATGGTATTTTAAGTTCATTAATTAATTAATTCTTTATTTATACCATATTATAATATTAGGATCAAGATATTTAAATGCTATCCTCTTAGGAAGCTACAAGATTACTAATATTTTATGGTCCAGATGCAAAAATATTTAACAAAAATAGTGCAAAAAAAAACTTTGGAAATGGCTTTACAAAAATGCAATATTATTGGATAAATACACGATGTTTACTTAGTCAGGGAAATTTTAGGTGATCATAAATTTATTTATAATTTAAAAGTTAAAATAAGTTTATTTTTTTTATTTATTATTTCGAATTAGATATATGAATTTTTATATTGCTGTAACTATAGCAGGTCAATTTGTGAGCCCTGTTGTGTTTTGTTTCCATCTTTTAGATATAATAAATCGTTTTCCAACTCTATAAAATGTTATCAAAGCAGTTACAACGAATATGAAATAGTTAATATTAACTTCATTTTTGGGAGTTATTCTAATATATATCTATAGTATAATTGCATTTTATTTTATTGATGACATGTATAATTTTGAGAAAGTTCATGATTATGACGGCTCAACTCATAGCGAAAACTAATGCACTTCTCTTTTGTAATGTTTTATAGTAACTATGAATTTTGGATTAATAATGGGAGGTGGAATTGGTATCTACAACTTACGAAAAAATATTATTATATAGAAATAAATAAATAATTAATTATTATAAAAACAGGAGATGTAATTTAAACACCTTCGTATGATAAACAATACCATAATATCGAAAGATTTTATGTAAGATGGATTTTTGACTTATCTTTTTTTATGCTTATTAAAATGGCCTTTTTGAACATTATTTTCGGAGTTATAATAGATACTTTTGCGTAGCTCAGAGATAAAAGGTCCACTATTGATGAAGACATGAAGAATATATGCTTTATTTGTGGTTTAGAAAGAGCTACTGTAATTAGATGATAATATTTACTAAAAATTAATATTAATTTCTCGAAATAGTTTGATAGGTATGCAGATGGATTTGAAAACCATATCTAAAGAGATCATTAATTATGGTATTATGTTTTTTATGTTTATCACATTTAAAGTCAAGACAAAACTAACCATAATGGAATTGAAAGCTATGTTTATAATTAAGTAAAAATTTCCTTATAAACAAATAAATAATTATTTATATAATTATATAATAAAATTTAAATATGATAGTATTTACAATAAGAACATTCGTGGTTTCCTATACTATAGGCTATGAGTGTTAATGAAGAAGAGGAATAGGACCATACTGGCTAATAAATTGATAATGATATTATGGAAATCCAATAATAAATAACTCAAATACAACAAACAATATAAGATCATATCAAAAAAAGTCAAAAAATTGAATGATTGATTTTTAGATAATTGTTTTAATATACTTAGTAATAGATAAAGTTAATTTTATAAGATTTTAAACAATAAATATTATAATATAAGTTTATCATTTTAATTCTACTTACTTAATTAGTTAATTAATTATTTGAAAAATAATAATAAATTATAATTATACATATTTAAAATATAATTATTATATATTCATATAAGATTTTAAGGTATAGAATTCGAATTTATATAATGATTACTATTGTCTTTCGATCTAATTCCTTATTGATTTAGGCTTTAAGTCTAATTTTTTTAAGATTTATTATTTTCATTTTGTTACTATTACATTTTATCTACAGTTTTATTAGATTAAGGATTATCAGTTGTTTCTAAGTCTTCTTCATATTCATCATCATCATATTCGTCTAATTTTTATTATAAGCTTCTTTTTTCATGTTCCGATTTTTAAATTTAATTTAGATCATCTTCCAGACTTCCACAATCAAATTAATCATCATTTTCCATTTATTCATTTACATTAATTTAAGTTTTTCTACTATTATTTTTAGATCTTAGTTTTTCAGGATTTCCTTTAGATAATTAATCTACTTATTCAACTTTTTCATCTTCATATTCTTCTTCTTCTTCTTCCTCCTCTTCTTCTCCTTCTTATTCTTCATCTTCATCATCCTCTTACTACTAATTATCTTCATTTTCTTCTTAATTTTCTAATTAATCATCATCCTCGCATTCTTCTATATTTGATTATTTACTTTAAAGAGTAGCCATATAAGTGAATCCTTAGATGTATTTTCCATTTAGTTAACTTTATTAAGATTTGGAATTTACTGAATTGATATTGATTTCTGTGAATTCTCGATCAAAATTTCTTACATCTAATTCTGATCTTATAATAGGGGTGAAAGGAGGCGCATATGCCTAATCATAAACATGTTGCCAATCAATATGTCTAAACCAAGGGTGCGATTTAATTTCTTACGCCCCTTCTTTAGAACCTAATCTTTCCTTTGGGTTTTTAATCAATAATTTTTTCATTAAATCTCTACATTATGGGGTTATAAACTTGGGAAACTCAAGTTCTTAATATAATATTAATTAAAATAATTAATCTCTATGTTCTGATCTGAAAGGGGGGAGCCCTACAATCATTTCAAAAATTATACATCCTAAAGTCCACCAATCTACTGGCTTACCATGGCCTTCTCTCTTAATAATTTCTGGAGCCAAATATTCCGGAGTTCCACATATGCTTTTAGCTGATCTTTCTCCATTTATATCTCCCTTATAAAATATATAGAATAAATTCTGATTTACAATAACTTAATTTAAAATTGAGGGGGACTCTATATTTTTTTTATTTTTGCTTACCTTTGATAATCCAAAATCTGCAATTCTCAAATAACCTTCTATGTCAATTAATACATTTTCTGGTTTAAGCTTTATGAAATTAATAGAATAAGTTTATTAATTTAGAATTTTGTAAAAAATATATATAAAATAATTATCAATCTTATTATAATTATTAAGAATAATAAAATTACATCTCTGTATATTATATTATTTAAATGCAATGCTTCTACAGCTAAAAGAATTTGTGCTGCATAAAATCTTGTCTGATCCTCTGTAAATCTCTTTCTTTTGGATAATAAATTATATAACTCTCCTCCTGGAGCATATTCCATAACAAAATAAAGCTTATCATTAGTTTAAAATGTTTCACGAAGACCGATAATAAAGGGGTGCTTTACTTTCACTAGAGCATTTCGTTCTTCTAACACATTATCTCTCTACTTATTTTATTCAATTTCTTTTTTCTTTAAAATTTTCATTGCATATATTTATTTATCTATTATATTCTTTACGAGAACCACTTTTCCATAAGATCCCTTTTAAGATGAAAATAAAATTATATGGATTTTATTTTTATTGTTTTATATTACATTAGAATATCATAAAAATTTAAATTCTTGTATTTTTAACTAGATTTATACATTAAATAAATAATAAAAATATATTTTTATATGATAAATATGCGCTTTATTAGAGAAACAAACAACATTGCTTAATTTTTTGTAAAATAAAAATTAAACAAATTCTCCTATAATTTATTATAGTTATAGAATTATTTTATTCATATAATAAGCTTAATTTATTTTATATTATATTACTTTTCCTAATACAATAATTAATTTATAATTATCCAACTTTTTATTAGGAA
Organism: Miamiensis avidus; assembly: GCA_037039885.1. Lineage (NCBI taxonomy): Eukaryota > Ciliophora > Oligohymenophorea > Philasterida > Glauconematidae > Miamiensis > Miamiensis avidus. The sequence goes on from JAWVGU010000097.1 coordinate 123,355, forward strand.
CAAAACTATTTGAAACTTAATTATCTTTTATTTATTAACTATTTTGATTTTTTTCCATTTTATTTATTTATGAAATTTAAATTTTTTCTTTTTATATTAAAATTTATAGGGTTTTTTTTGTAGTTGGTGATTTTATTTATTATTTTTATATAAAGTTTTTAATTTTATTAATTCTGTAAAATAATCATAAAACTTATACGAAATTAGTATAGTATAGACTAATGCATAATTCATATTCCTTTGATTCAGTATTATTCTTATTGAATTTGATTAAAATCATATTAATATGTATGTTTGTATTTTTTTCACATTTTACAATAAATATATGATAATTAAATATATCATGATCCCACATTTTTAATAATAAATTAATGCTTTATGGATAATGTTAATTCATTTTTAAGTTAACCAAAAGAGAAAATAATCATTTTTTAAGTATTTATATTTTGGAAACTATTGTCAAATTATAAAATACTATAATAAATATAAAAATGCATTTAAATATATTTTTATAAATTAAATATAATGGTAAACTTCTATATCTATTGGAATTTTTATTATGATAAACGCATGAGGGTAATTATTTATATAGGAATTGATATATTTTTTATGAAGAATTTAATTACCAATCATTCAGATAAAACTATAAAAATATTAATTTTAATATTTTAGTTAAGTAATAGTTAATTCTAACTATTAAAATAAAATAGTAAATATTTTTTAATTAAAGTATTTATTTTTATTATAATAAATGTATTTAATTTAAAATACTAAGACAATTAGAAAGTTTTAAAAATATTTGATTTTTAATATATGTATTATAATCAAGTTAATGAAAAATTAAATTACAAATTAAAAAAATAGAATAATTATTATTTTGCAGTATTATATCAGAGTTTATTAGTTTAATTTTCTAATTTGTTAGCATATATATCTATAAGAATTTGGTTTTTAAAATCAAAAATTTATTTGTATTCTAATTTTAAAATATATTTTGAAAAGAATATCATTTAATTAGAAAATAATTAAGTATAAATAATACTTTGTATATATTATTTTTTATAATATAATTTATATGGAAAGATATAATTTATAAAACACCAAATAATATAGTAATATATAATATATTATAATATAACGTATACCATATCACTATGTAGCTATACAATTAAATTATTTTCTATAAATATGTAAATTATAAATTCATTTTTTTAGTTATTTTACAAATAATTAGATTTATTTTATTGATTAATCTTGTATTTTTTTGCTTTACTTGTTTCTCAAAATAATTTTAGTTTTTTATGTTAGTCATTCGATTGATAGATTCTTCTTTTATTTTATATAGATTTATTCATAATGCTATTAAAGTTTAAGAATTTATTACAGCATATGCAAAAATATTTTGAATAGTGGAAGAGTAGGTGAAATTTATTGGGTAATGTTTAAATATTAATTACTTTTTATTCATAATAGATTACGAGGTTTGAATATATATAATTGATTTTATTATATTTAAGTTATGTACCTCTTAATTTTAAATATTCTAATTTAAATAAAGAATAAAATGTTATTAAGGAACAACTATTAATATTATCAAATATTGAAAAAGTGCATTATAATTTTTATCTTCAAGTTCAATTTTATGATATTACTTTCTTCAAAAAAAATTACAAATCAAAATTTTTATGCTAGGTTTTTTAAGAATTAATTATGTATCTATAGTACATGCATTAATTAGATGGTATTTATTTTATACACTAATTATGATTATTGAATTAAAAAAAACAATTTTGGTTTTAAAAACATATGTATAATACGTATATTTATAAATTAATTATTGTTTTTGTGAAAAAATTATTAAGTTGGTTTAAAAATTAAGTATAGTGTTCAAAAAATTATAAAAGAACTAATCAAAATGTGTTACAGAAACTGAAAAAACCCAAATAAAACAAAATTAAACTATTAGATACTTCTTTGATTTGTAATTATTTTTCAAATAAAGTAATATATAAAATAAAGTAGAAATTTTTTTTAATAAAAATATTTATTACTAATTACTACATATTTACTATCAGTTTATTTTTCAAATAAAATGATTTGATATATTTGGAGTTTTTTACATTAATTCAAGTAATTTACATAAGCAATTATGTTAATGATTAAATTTTGTCATAACTATAAGAAAATATTAATTTGATAAATAAATATATCGATATTAATAAAAAGAGTAAAAATAAAAAATAAAATAAAAAATAAAAAAATATGGGAATTTTTGATACAAAATTATGTATAATACTTACAGCTGTAAGTACTATAGTTTGGTTTTTAATAGGAGGACTAATACCATTCATTATTGGGACTGTCCTTTAAGATAAAATTGAGGAAAATCTAATTCTGTCTGAAGATAATGCAAAGTCATGGGCTTCAACTCCTGGTGACATTGGAATTAAATTAGTGAGAGAAATCACATCATATTAATTTTTAAACGCTGAAGATGTTTTATTTAGGGGTAATAAGTTAAAAATGCTCAACTTTGTTTAAATATTAAATTGTTAAATAATTTAAAAACAAGTATTTTCATTTATATTTATTAATATTCTATTTTTATTTTACTATACAATTTCAATCTTTTAAAATTAATGTATAGTTATGAACGTAAAACAACTAAACATACCTACCAAACATTATATCTACATACTTTTTGTTTTATTACTTTTCAACAAAAAAATAAAATAGTTGAAAATATTTAAAAGATTTATATTAAATTAATCTTAAATTTTATAAATATAAAAGGTAAAAAGGCAGAATTCAAAGAGAGCCCAACATACAATTTTATAGAAAAGAGCGAGAAAACAGAAAGAAAATATTTAGAAGATAAAAAAATTGTAAACTTTAACTTATATGAATATTATGTACCTAACCAATAAAAAGGTACTACGGGAGAAGAGATAATTGATGTTTTTAATATAGGTTATTATACTATTAAAAAGTTATAACAGTGTTCAAAATTAAAAAAAATATTTTTACAAGGTCCTTTGGCTGTATGGCATAGAGCTAAATCTTCTAGTCCTCCATCTGTAGCTCTTTCTGCCCTATCTTCTATATTTACTAATTTGAACAATAACTTTTAAAATTAAGTCTTAGCTGGAGCTATAGGAGTTAATATATTTGCAAATTATAATACAGCTACTATAAAAGGAATTTTAGATTCAATAGCCGCTAATAAGCCTTTAGCAGCACAGCAAGATGCCATTGCAACCGATCCTAATTATGGAATGGGAAATTCCTCAGGATTGAAATTATGGGTTGATGCTACATTGGGAGAAGTTGTAAATCATGCTCCTACAAATGTAAAGCCTCCCAGTGAAACTTTTGCTATTCTTCAAAATTATTTTGACCTCACATATGATTAAATGATTGCTGCTTAGGCTAAACTTTTTACTTATTTAAAAGATGCTAATTTATATAAGTAAACTATAAAAACCACATATTGTGATAGTGCTGCTCTCAATACTTTTACATGCAATAAAGAACTCTTTTCGGTATATTTATTAGATTTATAAAATTAATATATAATTTATATTTTATATCAATTTATCAGGCTGCATAGTGGACTTAGTAAATAATATTAGGAACAGGAGCTGGAAAACCTGCCTTATCAGATTTAGACCCAACAAACTCAGCCTCTATTGAGCTTTCTCATTATTACGAAAAAGTTTTTAAAAATATGGCAGAATCTAACCCTTATAAAGTATCTGCTGAAGCCAAATTTGGCGTTAAATTTGGAATAGCCTGGGCTTTAAAAGTCATGGCATACAAAACCGATGGGACTTTCACCAAAGAAAATAATGCATTTTTAAATATTGGAAACTTAAATTTGTTTTTCCAATTAGGAGCTGCATTTGATGCATCAAAATAAGACTATAGTGCTTCTGAAGAGATTACTAAAATCTAGGCCTAATTTGAATTTGAATCCAAAGAACATACCTTTGTGTTCTGGAATTATATTAAATATGTTGTCGCTGAACTTGCTAGAAAAACTAGTATTGGAGGAACTAATGAAAGTGTAGCTATAGGAAGTTTTGCTAGTGGAGGAGTTTCTAAATCTTTCAAAGGATTAACTGATTTCTTATTGCCCACATTTACAGCGGCTATGATGGAAGGAGCTCTCAAAGCAGTAACATGCAATGCTTTATTTAAAGGTGCCGGTGCTACTGATGCTTTGGCAATAGCATTCTGTGACACAATGTTCAAAAGAAATGATTAGCCATTAGACTCAAAATCTATAATAGGCTTAAATCAAATATGTTCCAGGGAAAACCAAACTCTTTTAACTTCATTTACATAAATTGCTCAAAGTCAAGCTACATCCGATACCATAAGAACTAATTTATGCAATGAAGCTGTTGCTCCATTTGTAATACTTATATAAAATTATCAATTTAATTAACCCCTTAAAATTATATTATGTAGGGTTAAGCTTATAAAGGAGTTGCACAAAAATTGGCAGCTCATTATTAATGTACACAATTAGGAGCGTACCCAAAATGTACAAATTGGGAATTTGCTGCCAAACAATGGGCCTATGGAACAATAACTACAAATGTGATAGCAGAGATAGCTACTGTTTTTAAAGCTGCTGATTCTATTTCCTCTTGGTTCCCAACCATCTTTACCAAACCAGTCGAATTTTATGCTATATCTAAGAAATTTTAATCTATATACAAATCACAAACCATCTTCTCCCCTACCCCAGCCTAACTTAAAACTATTCTTTCAAGTGGAAAAATGTTTTCAGCTTCTCTCATATCTAACGTATTTATCTGGTCTAAAAAAGAAGCCACTGTTCCTAAAATAGCCACTGATTTAATTATTGATTAGCCTGATCAAGCTCTTACTTTTTGAGATATATAGTTATTGAAGTTACATTTGGAGGATTTACTCATAAACTTAAATCGGGAGAAGCTTTCTTCGGGTATGATGATTAATTCTTAAAGTCATTATCAGAAAGAAATCCTTAGGTTGGAGGAGACCCATCAATAAGATATAGATTAGCATTAAATAGTAGAAATACTACTACTTATGAGGATCGAGTGCTATGGAATTATTCTATATTCACAGGAAAGGGAGACATTAAAAGATTAAAACACTTTGAAACGTATTCTGGAGTATCAAATTATATCGGAGCATAGGCCAAATAGTAAGCAATTAAATTATTATCTTTTAAATAGGATATTTATTTTATTTATTTGAATATTAGTTTCGATGGAAGAAATGTCCTTAAAATCACATATAATCCTTGGGAAACTAAGTAAAAACTGATAGGTAATGATGGAGGATAATCTCATCCCAAATAAAAAAAAGGAGATAAAAATATTGTATTTGTATCTTCAGTTATTTTCCCTGCAGAAATGAAGCAAGTAAAAGAATAACAAATCTATGGAATGGACTGCTTTAAATACGAGCCTAGAGATGACTTTTTACATATTAATAATCCTAAAAATAAAGGATTTTTTTTGAAAAATACAATGGCCTATTGAATTTAACTTAGTATGCAGGAGTGCCGGTATTTTCATCTTAGCCTCACTTTTACAATGGAGATTAGAGTCTCTAAGATGCAATAACTGTATATAATAAAGATGGAAATATTTAAAAAGCAAATAAATGGGACTAAACATATGTTATAACAGAAAAATTATCTGGAGTCACCCTTTCTGCTGCATAAAATCTGCAATAAAATTACGAAATTAAGCCTGATTTACTATTTCCTATTTCTTAAGATATCGTTATTCCTTTATATTATATTTTTAGGGCTGCTAATTGGACAGAATCTTAAGTAAATGACAAATTTGATGGCATCAAATCTGCATAGAAAGCTTAAATAGCAATAATGGTCATAGGATTTTCATTGGGAGGAATTTCATTTATTTCTACCTTTATATTAATATTTAGATTTATAAAAATTGTTCGTTTAAGAAAGAATATAAATACTGAAGCAGCCGATGAAAATTATAATAAAGTAGATGATAGAGAAAGAGTAGCTCTAGATTCTGAAGCTTAATGATTAATGCATATTAGTTTATATAATATTAAATATATTAAATTGATAAAATAATTATTATACTATAAAATATTATTCTTAAAATATATGAAAATGGTAAATATAAATTTTAAATTATGCTTTGCTTGCTTTATCTAATATTTTATCTTACAATATGATTTAAAATATTTTTAATGTTTGTTCTTATTATACAAAGTTAATTAAAAAGATATCAGAAATAATATATTTATTTAATTAAAAATATCAATATATTATAAAAAATTAAATTATTATTACTATTATTTAATCTAATTAATTTGCCCTGAATTGTGGATTTTATTAAAAATATGTTATTTATTATTATAAAGACTATAAGTTTTAAAACCATATTTTTAAGAATACTTATTGATTTAAAAGGAAAAATAAATTAATTAAATTTAATTATCTTTTATAAATTTGCGTCATATTTTTTTTTTTTTAAACTTTAATAATTATAAACTATCATATATTAAAGTATATAAATCCCATTTTGGTATTATTTAATAATTTAAAAAAAAAAAGGAGCTATATCTCATCTCATTTAATTTGAGGTTTAAATTCTGGAACGCATTACTAATTCTAAAAAATAGTATTTATTTTTATTGGGGTTTAATATTACCAAATTTTTAGTTAATTTAATAATAACTAAGAATGCTAATTAAATATTTAACATTTTATAATAAATATAATACTATTAAAAATAAATTTAATGATTTCGATTATTTTTAATCCTAAAAATATTAAAATTTTAATTTATATTTTTCTTTTTATTTTATATTTTTTATTTAGGCAAGCTAGAAAGCAAGTGTCAAGACTAGAATCTTGTTTTTATTTATTTGATTACGACTCATTCGTATTAACTTAAATTATATCATAAAATGTGAGGAAAGATTTTTCATGATTCACAAATCTAGCTGCAAAATCTTTTTACTTATAATATATTTTCATAAATTATAAAAATAAATTTAGAATTGATCGATACTAGTATTAATACGTACTAAAAATTAATAACTGACAATTTTAGCAGTAATTTATGATGATTTATTTAACTATGAATATATTTAGTTTTAAAAGACTCAATAAAGACCTTAGAAACCAATAAATTAGATTAATATTACTTAAGAAAATTCAGAAATGAAATATATGCGTCTTTAATGTGTAATAAATAATACATATTAAATGAGAATAAAAAATATATAGACAATATTTACGAATAATAATATTTCATAAAAATAAAAACAAAATAAAAATAAAAAAAAAAAAAAAAATGAGCTTTTTAAATTCAAAATTTTGTCTTATTGTGCTTGCTGTTAATACAGTCTTGCTTTTAATCATTGGGGGAGTGGGACCTGTTATTATAGAAGAGGTTATTAAAAAAAGGACGGAGGATCGGGTAATTATGAAGGAAAGCAACTATAAATATTGGGGTTAAACGCCTGGAAAAACTGGAGTCAAAATCCTTAGAAATTTTACCTACTACAATTTTACAAATCATGAAGATGTGATTTTTTCAGGTAAAAATAATTCTTAATTTTCTATCAAAGAAGAATAAATACTAGTTTTATATATATTTTATAAAATTATTTATTATTAATTAATAAATATTCTATTACTATTCAGCTCTATTTATTATTTTAATCCAAGAATAAATAATATTATTAAAAGCATTTTCGTTAGAATAAAAACTTCAAACTTAAACTTTTTTAATTTTTACGCTATTTCATATTTTTAATTTATTTAGGAGCTAAGCCGATATTCAAAGAAGTGGGTCCTTTTAGTTTTTGGGAAGAAAGAGACTTTACCGATAGATAGTATATCGATGACGGAAAAGTAGTTAAATTTAATTTTTGGCAGTATTTTAAACCAGCTGAGTAATACGGAACCACCGGAGAAGAGGATTTAGACATAATAAATGTTGGTAATAATATATATTAGCTTACATAACTCTGAAAAATAAACAAATTTTAATGGGTGGGATATTATTAATTAAGAAATTTCATCAAATAATTATTATTTAATTATTAGGTCCTATGGGGGCATGGGAATAACTTAAAAATTCATCCCCTCCTTAAATAGCATTATCAGTTCTCTCTTCTTTATTTTCATCTTTAAACGAAAGTTTCTAAACTTCTGTTTTGGCATCATAATTTGGAAAAAATACTCTATCAAATTATGATTAGAACACGATAAAAGCAGCTTTAACTGGCATAGATGGCACATTATTAGACACCTAAAAAAATGCAATAGCTAGTGATCCTACATATGGAATGGGCAGCTCTGCAGGATTAAAAGTTTGGGTGGACAGTGTTTTCGGAGAAGTTGTAAACGGGGCTATTCCAAACATAAAACCCCCGGAGGATCATTTACTGTTTTGCAAAACTACTTCGGCCTCACCTTCGATCAAATGGATAAAATCTATAAATGGGTATTTTCCGGAACTCCTGGGGAATCAAAAACCTTTACAGCCTGGTCATAAAGTAAAATTACTGTGATGCTGCTGACTTATAAAATTACAACTGTGATCACTTGTTGTTTAGTGTAAGTAGTTAAATTAAATAAAAAAAATTTCGATAAAAAATATTTGTACTTAATTAAGGCTGCTCAATGGAGTCAATAAAGAATAACGGGACCGACAGTTTCTATTTCTTAGACCAATGCTACCAGCTTTGGAGCTCCTGAAATAAGCTATTACTATTCTTAGGTTTTTTCGAATATGGCCTCAACTAATCCCTATAAAGTTTCATCAGACGCCACATTCAAAGTCACCTTCGGAATTGAATGGGCCAAAAAAGTAATGAGCTACAAGACGGACGGAACTTTTACTACTGAGCCGGAGGCACTTCTAAATATAGGGAACTTGGCTGCTCTTTTCAAATTAGGAGCCGCCTTTGATTAAAGCTAAGAATCATATGATGTTTCTCCAGATTTGGCATCTATGCAACAAAAATTCTAGCTTGAAAGTAAGAAACATACCTATGTGTTTTGGAACTATATGAAATATATTGTAGCGGAACTAGGACATCAAGCTACGATAGGAGGAAATTAACATAACGCTGTTTTGGGGGGTTTCACAGCACAGGGAGTCTCCAAAACCTTCTAGGGGTTATCTGATTTTTTGCTTCCAACTCTCACAGCTGCCATGATGGAGTAACCTCTCAAATAGTACACATGTAATAAACTTTTGACGAATGCAGGAGCTACCGAATAATTGGCAACAGGGATTTGTAAAAACATGTTAAATTCAGATGGTCAACCTTTAAATCCTAAAGCTATAATCGGAGTAAACTAATTGTGTATGAGGGAAAACTGGCCCGTATACAATTAGTTGGTTTCTTTCATTTAATCTAAGGCTTTAACTGAAAATTTACTTAATTAGCTCTGTGACCAAACCACTGCTCCCATTGTAATTCAAATTTGTAATACTAAACTCTATTATTTGTTTATTTTTTTTAATGTATTCTATTAGGGATTGACTTTCAAAGGAGTTTCTATGAAGCTGTCTTCTCACTATTAGTGCTCTGGACTCTCTTATAAATGCAGTAATTGGGAATTTGCAGCGAAATAATGGGCCTACGGATCAATTACTAAAAATGTTTAGAGCGATTTACTAAAGGTATTTAAACCTTCTGATTCTATTTCTGCATGGTTCCCAACTATATTTTCGAAACCAATTGAGTTTTACGCTATATGCAACAAATACAAAAATAACTTTAAAACATCCACTATATTTGCCCCGACTTTCGAATAGTTAAAGAGTATCTTATCTTACAATAAAATTTTTTCCAAAACACTCATTGGAAACAGTTTTGTTTGGGCTAAAAAAAAGAAACTGAAAACCAAATCGGTAACCATTTAATTATAACTGAAGTTGATTAGTTGCTGACCTATTTCAGATATGTAGCCATTGAAATCACTTTTGGGGGCTTTAAAACCCGAGTGAAAAGCAAAGAAGCCTTTTTTGGATATAAAGACTCGTTCTTAGACTCTTTAAAATCACGAAATCCATAACTGGGAGGAAATCCTTCAGCAAGTAATATTGTTGTGCTAAATGAGCCGAATCCCACATATGAAGAAAGGGTTAATTTCCCATAGGCCATGTACACTGGAAAAGGAGATATAAAGAAGGTTAAAAATTATCACAGTTTTATGGACGAGCATGATTATATCGCCTAATAATAATAAATGTAAAAAAATATATTATAAAGTTCATTTACTGCATAAAGAACTTTAATCATGCAATTTATTAACATTTATTTAATCAATCAATAATTTTTTTAGATTTGATGGTAAAGTAACCTATAATGTAAAAAGAAATCCCTGGGAACAGGAAATTCCCCTTTTGAGTAATGACGGTTCGTAATCACACCCTTTTTAAGAAGATGGAGATAAGATTAAAGTTTTCGTGCAATCACTATTTTTTTCTACTGAACTGAAATAAAAGAAAAGTGTTGAACACTAAGGATTAGATTGCTTCAGATATGAAATAGGACCGGAAGTTTTGGCGAACAAAACAACCAACCCTAACAACTAAGGATAATATTTCGATGGCTACGATGGATTACTTAATGTAACGAAAGCTAAAAAGCCCCCCATTTTTGCCTCTTTAACACACTTTTACTATGGAGATCCGTAATTATAAAATAATATTACGCTTTATAATAAGGATGGAAATCTTTAATATGCTAATAAATGGGACAAAACCTACATGCATTCTGAAAAATATAGTGGAGTCACCTTGTCTGTTGTTTTAAATATGTAAATTAATTATGAAATGAAGCCTGATATTCTTTTCCCAATTGAATTCACGAGATATTTGCCTGTATATTATGTGTACAGATCGGCTAATTGGACTGAATCGCAAGTAGATGACAGATTTTCCTAATTAAAGGCAGCTTTAGCGGGCAAATTGGCATTGTTAATTATCGGATTTTCTTTAGGAGGAATCATGTTTTTTGCTACCATCTTAATGACTTATAGATATTATAAACTCACGAAACTTAAAACCATTTCATAACAAAATTTAAATGATGTTGAATATTAAAAAGGAGCAGAAAATGAAGCGGGAGGCAGTGCAAATGACTTTTATTCTTAAAATAAAGTAATGGAAACTGAAAAATAATGATTAAGTATTTTTTTTTAATATAATTTTTAATTTTTTATTATTATTATAATATTTATTTTTATTATCATCATCACTTCATGCCTTGTAGAATACATATATAACCGTATAGAACGATTTTATATTCAAATTAATAAAAAATCATTATTGATTTATAAATATTTTAAGTATAATAACTATTCCTTTTTTTATAAATGCTGTTGATTTTATAATTCCAATAAATATTTTTTTCATTATATATTATTATAATATTAATTATAAATAGAGAACTCTGTTTCAAAATAAAAAAATAAAAAGACAAAATATATAGATTAGATCTGTTTAAATAAAACATGTCATTTTTATATTCTAAAACATGTATCTTAATAACAACTATAACTTCGTCGATATTTATAGTTATTGGAGGAATAGGTCCCGCAATTATAGACAGTATTTTAAAAAGCACCATAGAAAATAATTTAGTAATGTCAAAAAAAAATTAGGAAAATTGGCAATCTATTCCAGGAAAATTGGGCTTGAATGTTTCAAGAGATTTAACAGTATTTAACTTTACTAATTACGAAGACTTTATCTTCAGAGGTTTAAATTTTATAAATTAAACAAAGATTATTTTAAATCTTTTAGCATTTAAATAAATTATTAATTGGATTTAAAAATAAAGGAGCGAAACCAGAATTTAGAGAATCTATTCCTTATTGCTATTTGGAAAACAGTGAAAAAACAGATATTAAGTTTTCAAAAGATGAAAAATTAGTTTCCTATAATTAATATCAATTTTATCTGCCAAATTCAAAAAAGGGGACGATTGGAGATGAGATAATTGATATATTGAATCTAAGTATGCAATAAAATATTAGAAAAAATATTATGCAATAACAAAATTATTATTACATACCTTAATTTAGGTGCAATGGCTGTGTGGGACGGGGCAAAGAAAACAAGTGATCCATCAGTAGCCCTTTCAGTTTTATCAAGTTTGTTTACAAGTTTAAATAACAGTTTTTACAGTCAAATTCTTACCTAAGCTATTGGACTGTAAGTTTTTTAGAACTATAATACAAACACAATTAAAGGAATGTTAAATACCATTTAAAATAATAAACCCTTGCCAACCTAAATAGAGGCTATAGCTACAGATCCTAATTATGGAATGGGAAGTGCTGGGGGATTAAATTTGTGGATAGATGCTACTTTAGGGGAGGTTGTAGACTTCGTTCCCACAAAAGTTAAACCGCCAGGCGATACTTTCGCCACTATCAAAAATTATTTTATTTTATCTTTCAATCAAATGAAAACTTTGCAAGAATTCTTGCTTTAACTTTTAAAATAAGTATACAAACTAGCAATTAAAACAGGAAATTGCGATAAGCAATAGTTAAATGGGTTTTAATGTGATTAAAAACTCTTTACTGTAATATCTATCTATAAATATTTTGTTTAATTTTTTTTCAAATTATATTTAAAGTTAATAAATTTAAAAATTAATTTAAATCAAATCTAGGCTGCGTAATGGACACAATAAATAATTCTAGGAACAGGACCGAATGATTTAAATTTATCTTCATTGGATCCTACTAACTCGGCCTCTGTTGAGCTTAGTCATTATATATAAAATGTATTTTCCAACAATGATGATAAAAACCCTTACAAAGTATCAACAGATCCTAAATTTAAAGTAACATTTGGTATTAAGTGGGCTTAAAAAGTAATGGATTATAAAACAGATGGCTCATACACAATTTAGCCTAATGCTCTTTTAAATATTGGAAATATGAATCTAATTTTTTAGCTGGGCTAAAAATTTGATGAAGGAAATATCGATTATCTAAATTCTCCAGAAATGGCCTAAATTTAGCAATAATTCGAAATGGAGTCAAAAGAACATACTTTTGTCTTTTGGAGTTACTTGAAATATATAGTGGCCGAATTAGGGAGGAAAAAAAGTCTTGGAGGAAGCAATGAAACAGCAGGAATAGCTAATCTCGCAAAAAATGGGGTGTAAGCTTCTTTTAAAGGTTTAACAAGTTTTTTATTGCCTACTCTTACGGCAGCATTGATGGAACAATTGTTAAAGTAATCCACCTGTAATTAATTGCTAAATAATGCTGGAGTATCTACCCAGACAGCTTATGGACTGTGTAAAAATGTAATAAAGGTTGTGGAAAAGCCTTTAGATGGTGTGGCTATTGTAACATTGATATAGCTTTGTTCTCAAGAAAACTAAACTATTTATAAAGCCTTTGTAGATGCTTTATAAGGAGAAAATGATACAAATACTTTTATAACTAAATTTTGCGATGAAAATACAGCTCCCTTCGTAAAAATTAATTTTAATTTTAAAAATTTGAATAATTAATTAATTATATTTCCAACAGGGCTAGTCATATAAATAGGTGTCGTAAATTCTAGCTACCCATTATAAATGCACATAGCTGGGTGAATATCCTAAATGCAGTAATTGGGAAATAGCAGCCAAGTAATGGGCCTTTGGAGAAATAACCATAAATGTTTAGACAGATTTGGGTAAAATACTAAAGCCTGCTAGTTCTGTATCTGATTGGTTTCCCTAAATATTTCCAAAGCCAGTCGAATTCTATGCTATTTCCAAAAAATTTAAAATACTTACCATTCGCAGACAATTTTTGCTCCAACTATGGCTCAACTTTAGGATATCCTGTCTACTCGAAAATTATTTTCTTTTCCTTTACTTTCCAACGTTTTTATTTGGTCTCTAAACTAGGCCACCTAACCTAAAATAACTGCCAATCTCATTATTGATTAAGTAGATTAAATCCTTACTTTTTTAAGGTATATTGTAATTGAAGTCACTCTAGGTGGATTTTAATTGAGATTGAAGAATTCAGAGGCATTTTTCGGCTACGAAGACTAATTTCTCAAGAGTATATCTTTGAATAACCCATAAAATGGTGGAAATCCAGCATTGAATCCCATCTAGGCCTATAGCAGCAGAAATCAAACTTACGAAGATCGTGATTAAAATCATTATGTGCAATATACAGGGAAAGGAGATATAAAAATGTTAAAGTAATTTAAGCAATTTAATGGGGAATCTGAATACATAGCATGGGATAGAAAAATGTAAGAAAAAAATATACAAATTTATATAATATTTTAAATAGAATATTTATTGAATTTAAAGATTTGATGGATATGGAGTTAAAACATAGTCTTATAATCCATGGTCCAAAAAACTCAAAATAAATGGTAATGATGGGGCTTCTGGCCATCCTGATTAAAAAAGAGGAGACAGCAATATAGTATTCGTCACTTCATTTGCTTATGTTGCCCACTTAGAATAAACAGAATAGTTATAAATAAATGGATTGGATTGCTTTAAATATTAGATACCAAAAAATATGTTTTTAAAGGATAATAAACTGAATGAGGGATATTATTTAGAAAAATGGGATGGTATGATAAACATTACGAGTATATTGGGATTTCCTGTCTTTGTTTCCCAGCCTCATTTCTATAATGGCCACCCGGATCTGTATAATAACATAACAATTTACAATAAAGATGGAAACCTATAATATCCCAATAAGTGGGACTAAACACATATTATATCAGAAAAATATACGGGAAGTAGTTTATAAGTCTCTTAAAAACTCCAAAACAATTTTGAACTCAAACCTGATTTACTTTTCCCGGTAAATCACACTACATATCTCCCTATTTATTATCTATACAGAGAATTAAATGTTACCGATTCGTAAATAGACGATTCTTTTGGATAAATAAAAACTGTTTTGGCTATTAGACTAGCATTAGTAATAGTTGGATTTTGCATTGGAGGATTTACCTTTTTTATAACGTTCTGTCTCATTTATAAACATAACTAACAAAACTAGGAGGAAGAACACAAGTTTATAGAAATAAATTAATAGGAAGATAAAAAAGAAAATGTTGGAGACATAATTGAGAGTGGAAATAAGTTATAAACAAGAAAAGATTAATGATAATATAGATTTTATGTAGTAATAAATAAAAATCAAATTTTTAAAATAGATAGATAGATAAATAAATACATTTTATAACCTGTGTATAATATAATAGTGTAATAATTTTAATAAATATTTTTCTAATTTTATATATGCACATCAAATGCTTTTTAAATATTATTATAGATTAGTTTATCTTTACTTTTAATGTTGCGTTTAAGAAATAATTCTACTTACCAAAGATTATTGATATTGTGAAAAATTTTTTAATTATTTCTTAAATAAGTATCTAAATTAACTTAAAAATCACCTCCAGATATAAGTTTTTTCTTCAATTTATTTAAATCTTGTAGCCCTTTCGACTTTAATTCCTTTTACTTTAAGGCATTTATAGAATAACTTTAGTCATTAGATTTATCCTAATATAGTAAATTTTCAAATAAATATTATTTTTATTTTAAGGCAGAGAATATTATTATTATTTTTAATTAAAAATCTATTTTATATCAAATTATCCAGATTTTCCAATGTTTTTTGAATTATCATTATGTGAAATATAATTATTACTGTTATTAAACTCTCTATTTTATAAACATTCTTAAGCCTTTTATTGTCCTTTTTCATATCTTTACCAATAAGATTTTTAAAAGTTTTATGAAAATTCTTTTTCTTTCTCTGCTGTTGATTTATGCAATATTTTTCTATTCTAATAATTTTCAAATCCTTGCTATATTGTTTAACTACTTTCCGGTTAGCTATCATTGAAATTTATTTAATTCTAAGCATTAACACTGTGAGCAAATCTAGGATTATTATCCCTTTTGTTTATTTGGGAGATTCATTAGAAAAAATATTATTTCTATAAAAATCCTAAAATTTTTTTCTTTTACTAAAGCCTTCCAGTTAAATGGAAGTTATTTTATTATTTTCTATTTCCTAATTTTAATTATTTTTCTAAAAGTTGGATTTTCTTATATCATTTTCGCTATTCTATAATATTGAATACATAGAATCATTATTAAAATTAAATTTTTCTCGATTATATATATTTTAGTGCTTTTGCTATGATAATTTGGCCTATATTGATAATCTTAATCTATTTAGTTTTTAAATTTATCATCTTCAGAATTTTTTAGCATAATTTCACGTAATCGGGGAATATCTAAAGGATCTGTATATATATTATATGGTCTAGAGTCGAGAGAAGAAAAATTTTTCACTTTTTTATAGTTATTTTATTGAAATTAAGCCTAAGAACGAGGCTATTTAATTTAATATTATTCATCATTATTAAATATTCTATTTTTTTAGTTTCCGAAGTTTCTTTAGTAAAGCTTTTATTTAGCAAAGTTTTCATCAACTGAGTTATTATTTTTATAATAATCGGCAAGTAATTAGTTTTAAATTTGATATGATGATAAGTGATCACCAAATTTTTTAGATTTAAATGTATTATGCTAATTTTTAATTTCTTTATCGTTTTAATTTAAATGGCTTTACAGAGAAGGAACAGACTTGTGAAAAATCATATGATCTAAATTTTATAACTTTCTGCTATACTAATGATCAATTGGATCTTCGAAAAGCTATCTATACTCTAAGTAAAAATCTGTCATTTGTTCAAGTTTTAATATGTAAAATAAATATAGTAGTTATACTATTTTTATTGAATACTGTTAATAATTATTATTTCCTTCTAATTTTAAGCAATTTATTAAATATTATTAATATATAAATAAGTAAATAATATTTATATTTGATTAGAATTTATTATAACAAGAGAAAAAAAATGAAAAAATATACTATAATATATAAAGTAACAATATAATTACAAAAGTATATTGTTATTTAATAAAATGATAGTTTATTTTGAATTTATTGATCTAATATATTAATTACATAGAATCAAATGCAATTAATTCTTATACAATTGATACAAAATAAAGGGAAGTAAATTACAATTTTTTAATCAAATTTGGTTTACAGATTAAATATATTATATATTTTATGGAATATATTCTATATAATTATTTTTTTTGCTTAGAACAATAATAAATTAATTCAATATTTTGATATATATATTATATTATTACTATAATTAAGATTTTTAAATTGTATATATTTAAGATATAAAATTTTAGAAAATTTATAATATATTTTTCAAAAATCGTCTTCATTTATGAATACTTCTTTTTATTTTATACTAGTATTTAATTCTTAATTTTAGCTATTTTAATTTACATTAAAATAGTTATTTAAGTGCAAATCTACATTTTGTTTTTACTCATGATTTTGATTTTATCTAATTTAAAATCCTTATTCAGTAATATTTTAACTTTCTAATTTGCATTCTTTTGATTATAAATTTCCATCAACTGTTAAATTATAATTATTTTTATCCTTATTTTTATTTATTCTATCTTTTCTTCTTTCTCTAGATTTCTATAAATTGTCATCATTTTTTGTATTTTAATTATTCTTTTCCAGTTCATGTTATGAATTGAAATCAAATCCATGCAGTGTTTTTAAAAATTACTACTGATTATTAATGATAGTTTGATTTGATTCGTTATTCTACCTTAATTATTATCCCTATTCTATATTCTAAACCCCTATTTCTTCACATTCACCATCTTCCTCAGAAAATTTAACTATATTATCTTCTATATTTTAACTTTTTTCTTCAATTTTCTCATCATCTTAATCCTTAATTTCTTTTATAGCATATAGATCTAGTTATTTAATATGTGAATCATTTAATATTGAACTATCAATTTTGTCATTATCTTCATCTTCTATCCTCGATATTTCTTGATTATTAGTAACAAACACTGGTTATTAAGAATATGACTGGTTTAATTATTTTTCCTTTAATACCTGTTTATTTGATTTATGAGTATGTAATATATTTATATTAGATGATTCAAATTATTATAATTAAGAACTAGAACAATTTAGATCCCCCTCAAGGTAACTATTTATAAAATTAAAAAATTTATAGTTAGAAATTTAAAAAACAAGAAGAGTTTTAATATATCAAATAATCATAAAAATATATCTTAAAATAATTTTAAAATAGGAGTAGGATTTTTTCTTTTTAAGTGATACCTCGTGTAATTATTTATTATAATCATGAATAATTATACTCATGTTTATAAAATTAAATTATTACCTATTTTCCAGATCTTAATTTAGTATATCTTTAGTAATATTATACTTATTTGAACTAGCCTTGACATTTTTTGGACTATCAAGTTCAAAGTCTGCATTACATTTATAAGATGAAAGTAAATTTAATTTACTTCTTTGATTTTAGAAATTTATATTTTATTAGTTAAGCTAAAATAAACTTTTTTCAGTTTGCAAGGTTGTATTATTTATTTTTGTACTTGTAGAAATATTAACTTAAGAAGAGGTATACTAATCATTTTTAGGCATACTTTAATGCATATTTTATTAAATATTTTGACTATCAATAGGGTCCTTAAAGGTTGGATTGGAGGGTGGTATCACTTAGTTTATATATGTAATTGGATTGATGGAGCTAGACATTTCTTTAGCTAAGTTAATTGGCAATTTTTATTTAAGCATAGGCTTGATTTCCTCTTCTAAAATAAGCTAATCACATTCACAATATAGAGAAATTTTTGTTATTTCTTATCCCATGATATGATTTATTTTCGAATGTCTGTCTGTCAGTCTATTTTAATTTTTATTTTTTATTTCTTATTTTGTTTTTAAGTATTTTATATTAATTATTGATATTTTTTAATCGCTTAATAATATTCATTATTCATCTTAATTTTAATATTATTAATTTTCGAGACTTAGAAAGAAACATGTGAAAGAAGAATAAATATATTAGTATAATTATATAATAATAGTTTATCTATTTAAATACATTTTTATTTTTTTATATATACTTGCAAAATAAAGTAATTTTGTTGTTTAAGGATTTATATAAATAGTATATTTAGAAATCAAAAAAATAAGTGATTGAGTGTTAACAATAAATTATAATAAAATATATACTATATATCAATAAATTATCATAAATTAAAAAATAAAAGTTTCTGATTCTAACAATATATTTATTTAAAATTTATATCAATAAAAACAATTCAAAATATTGTACAGCATACAGATTATGATCTTTATTATGTATTTTCTATATGATTTTGATTTTCGTCTAATTCTTCAGCCTATCTTTTTTTTCTTTCTAACTCTTCTTTATAAGCACGATATTTTTATTCCTATTCTAGTTTATATTAAAGTCTGAGTGTTTTTTTTTTTTCAATATTTAATTTTTTTCGTTTTCCTATTAATTTAATATTTCATATTCGTCTTGCTATTTTTAAGTTCAGACTCTCTTTTTATTCTTAATAATTCAGCTTCTACTTCTATAGTTTCCTGTTCTTTTAATCTTTATTCTTCTATTTGTCGAGCCTATTCTTTTTATTAAGCCTGTAACAGTTCCTATATATTTAATTAAACTTATTGAAATAGAAGAATAAATTATATTATTTTATGATAATAAAATCAAAAAATTCTAATATATTAATTGATTTAAATTTTCTATTACCTATTTCTTTTGCTCTTATTCAAATAATTTTTTTATCCTCTAATATATTTAGAAACCAATTATTTAGATTCCTTATTCTAAATTTCTTTTATCAAATCCAAAGATTGTTCCTAAATATTAGATAATTTTTAGATATGACTCATTAATTTTAATATATTGTAGTTCATAGCATCCCAATCAGGCTCTGATTATTTTTTGGTTATTAGAATATGGCAATACATTTCGAATAACACAATGTCATTTAATATTTATTAATGGTCACAATATTATTATTTAAGATATTCAATCATTTATTTTGCTTTTTCCAATTCTCCGCCATAATCTATAAACTTTTTCACTAACACGAGCTTAAAAGAGTACGGAGTAACCTCTGGATAGGTTTCCCATTTCACTTCCTTTCCCCCTGTCATTAACTAAACTAATACAGGACTTTAAACTTAGCATTCTTTTTCCTTTATTCTATCAAACATATATGGCATTCGTTTTGGATAATCATTTTCCTAAATTAAATTTTTTTGATATTTATTCTATTATGAGTTCCCTATATTAAAGGTTAATTTTACTTACTTCTATTACAAAGGTTTTTAAGGAATTTATTAGAGTAATTTCTTCTAAAATTTGATTTTTAAATAAATTGCGTGATTCAGGATATGGAATATAAATTCCCATAATCTGTGATATATAGTTTAAATAACTGCCTATTTTTTAAATATCTTGCTTATCTTCAATAGTGTAACATAAATCTCTGTAATCTCTCTTGAGTTTAATTATTTCTTATAGGAGTGTATCTTTTTATTTTATAGGTTTCTTAGAAGTATCCTTTGGAATGAATAAATATATTAAAAATTATTAAGCCAAAAAATGAATTATAATTTCTTACTGTGACCTAAACAATATTGTATTTAATTGCCTCTTAATCCCAAAATTCTGCCTAAGAAAATTCCTAATTAAAGGAGCATGTATCTCCAAGATCCCAGAATAATAATATTCTCTCATTTTCAACTTTATGATATAAATATAAAATATTTTTACTACTAACATTATTTAATTTTTATCTATGCATACAAACTATAATTATATTTACCTGGATTTCCAATATGTCTCATCAATTTTTCAACTTTTTCAAAAATAGAGTATGCCTCTTTGGCTTCTTCTTTAAATTTATAATGCAAGGAAGCCTTAAACTTTTTTTATTTGCCAAGAAGAAAATTTGAATAATTATAATATTTATTATTATTAAATATTAAAATTTGTTGGCTTTCATCTTAGCATTATCTTATTAATTACTAGTGTCTGGCTTCTTTTTCTTCAAAATATTATTCTCTATTATCTACAATATCTTTGGGGTTTTTTATATATAATTTTTCGAACAAAATATTCATCAAAAAATTGGGATCTGTATTCTAAATAATAATTAATTATATAAATGAAAATGAACTCATATATATTGATTGGTACTTTTGATACGACTTAAAGTAGTTCCATTAAATAGAACTCATAGCAAAATCTTAAGTTCAACAAATTTAATCGTTTTTATTAAATTTTTTCATAACCTTTAGTTGCATCAACAACTATTTGTTCAAAAACTTATATTATATTTTCATATTCAAATGGCTGTTTATCATTTTTTTCACAAAAGAAATATGAAGCCGTTACTAGTGCCTAAATATATTAATCTTCCGAATTTTAAAATTATAATAGTTCAATCAAAGCCTCTAGTTCCTGTTTACTAAAGGCTCTTTCTTAATGGTGTGGAGGAATAAAAACCATTTCCGAGAAAAACATTAATCTTTTTGCTTCATTCATTTATACAGAAAAGAGCAGTTTTTTCATAAATTCTCTGACCTAATTTGCAAATTAATAATTTATAAAGTGTATTAAGTTTAA
Source organism: Miamiensis avidus (assembly GCA_037039885.1). Taxonomy (NCBI): domain Eukaryota; phylum Ciliophora; class Oligohymenophorea; order Philasterida; family Glauconematidae; genus Miamiensis; species Miamiensis avidus. Next base: position 144,984 of record JAWVGU010000097.1, read on the forward strand.
TGTCATTTATGTACCCTCTCATCAGTCTTGATATATTTTAGCCTGAAATAAATTTTATTGATGTCCTGATGCTTAGTTAGAACTCCGCACCTTTTTCTGAAAATACATGAATAAATTGCTAGAAGAGGATGTTTAAAAAACTCCAGATTAAATTTTTTCCACCCCCCATGATTTTAATTTATAATTTAATCTATTTTTTTGTATCCTCTTTCTTCTAATTAAAATTCCAAATAAAATTGAAATTCTTTTTCCAATAATTCTAAATCTGAACAATTTTGTTAAACTTTTTTAATATAAAATAAAAAATGATTAGTTTTTGTCAAATCTAAAATAAAGAGGAGCAATGATAAATTACTTAGGTTAAAGTATTCATCTTACAAATTTTTAGTAATATTTTAAGAGAAATGATGGTTGTCTCTTATGCAATTTATTGACAGATGTCTAACTGCATTAATTTTTTGGCCATTTATTTATGATCATGCTAGAGTGAGAGAAGACAAGTTATTACTTCTGTGAGTTCTTTAGAATAGTAAAGGGATATCATATTATTGGCTAATCTTCTTTTGGTTCTCGTATTTTGAAAATAAAATCCCAAAAACCCTTCATATCCTGGACAATCTAAATGTTCATAAAATTTATCCTATTTCGAGTAAATGGAACTTAGGCAAATTTCTTGCAAAACCCTTCCAATTTAATAAAATTCTGATTTAAGTCTATTCTCCTCGCTTTGTATGACATCGAAGAAATCTAAATCGGGAAAATAGGCCTTAGTATACCCGATCAGCTCATTCCAGGAGAAGGAAGCCTGTCCCATTCCTAAATATTTCAGGAAATATTTATTATTTCGATTTGCCACTTCAGTTAAAACTATATTGTTTGGTTTCATGTCACTTCTATAAATCTATTTTTGTGTAGTTTTATTACCAATTCATAGAGTCTAATCTATTAGAATTTACCGCACATAAGTAATGATATTTATATATATATTTTGCATTTTATTTTATTTTATGATTTGTGATTACCAAAATGAAAAATACTTCACCCTCTCTATCAAACCAATAAATGTGTTTCTCCATTCTTTCTTTTATAAAATCATTAAGAGTACTAATTCCAGATTCGTAAGTTATAATTTGATTTTCCACATCAAAATCTACAATGTTAACCATGGAACTTTTTCTTTCTTCTGGGGTTAGTTTTTATTCGATCAACTTTATATTATCTCGCTCTTGTTTGTAATGATATATGTCTCTGTATACTTTTTTCAAGGTTAATTTTCTGGAAATTGGATCATAACTTGATTAATTTTATATGCTTCACCTGGTTGATTAATATATTATTTAAATTTTTAAATGTTTTTGATAATAATTATAAAATGTAGATAATTTATTTAATTTTATTACTAAAATCCCCGAAATTTGGTTTCAAAAATTATTTCCATTTATCGTAATTTTCAATTGTTAAACTTTCTTCCATATATTCATTTTCATCTTCCATACTTCTGGTTACTTCTTTTTCCTATTATTCTTCTTATAACAATAACTTTTTTAGGTTTTATCTATCCTGTTCTTCTTCATTGCAATTTTCGTTGTGTATGATTTTTATTTCTAATTCACCTATAACATCTTCTTGTTCTTTTTCTTAATCTCCTTCTTCACTCACACTATCTAAGTTTTTGGTGGGATTATCATTATTCATTATAGATTGCTGTTATTATTAAGAGGAGAAATGACTCATTATATCATCTTTTGTCTCAGTTTATCCTTGTGTATTTTCGGAAATCATATTTTTTTTTTATTTTATTAACAATTGAATTCTAACTTATTTTTAATCAAATATTTTATTTTATTTTTTTTTGAGAAATAAACTACATTATATAAAATATTTTTACTCCTCTTTTTCTGCTAATTTGTTTACTCATTGTTAAATTCTGTATGTAATTTATTATAATATTTAAAGTTATTGTAGTAAGAATAGATTTTAAATTTTTAAATTAAATTCTAATTTTTTCAAAAGTTTATTAAAAAATAAGTATATGATATATTTAAATATAGAGAAATTAATTATATTATATGAGTAATTATAGTATTTCCTCATATATATTGCTTTTATATATAAAGTAATATATAAAATATTTATTATAATATAAAAAATATTTTAAAAATAGAATAATTAAAAAAAGAGAATATCATTTTTGAATAATATTAGAATCTTAAATTTATTCTTAAATGCTATTTTCTGAAGAATTTTCTTTCCCTTATAATCCCATGTCTTCTCTAGAATAAACTATACTGTCTTTTTGATTTAATTTTAGATTAATATCAATCATACTAAATGTTTTAGATGTTATTTCTTGAAAATTACTTTACTGCAACCAATTTTTTCTAAATTTTTGCAATTACTCTTCTGTATTTTCTGATTTACTTTTATCTAGGTAATTGTACTCAGAGAGTTTATGATTTTATATTAAGAGTTGAACCATGGTTCTAAATTTTAGCCAATTTTTTCTTGTTCTTCTTTCTTTACCCACCACATTCTTTGCTTTTTTAGCACAGCAACATAAAATATATTTTAAACATTTCTTATCATTGTACTGATATATATAACTAACCATTGACTGCCATAAGGAAGGGATCAATTTAATAAACAGCAACACAAAAAAAAAACATATTAATAACTCCAATAATAATGGCTACAGTACCTAAAATGATTTTCTATAAAATAGATTTACCTTTAAAACCATCATCACTGTCTTACTTCAAAAAACTTGAAAATGAAAATAATTCTGGGGCATTAGATTCATCGTTTACTTCATGTACTAAAGTAGAATCGTATAGTAGTATTTATTGAGTGAATTATTCGGTAAAAACACCCAATATAAATGAAATGGTAATAATATATATAGATTGTTCAAATAGTCTATTCATTTATCGATTACTATAAGGAGGGTATTTTTTAATAATAAGAAGATAAAAAATTAATATTAGCAATATCAAAGACTCAGAAATGGTCCCAGGTAAAAAATTATAAACTGCTAAAATTAAAAACAGAAAAACCTATCTCTTTAATTCTAGATATTTATTTTTACTTCGACCTATGTATACCCCAAACTTTCTATAAAAAGTACGGTTAATGACCAACTCTTCTTATCTTGAAATAAAATTTATTAACTAGGAGTATCCTCTTGAACTGCCATTAAAAATACTACTATTCTCGTATATTTATGAAGAAGGATTTATTTTATTCTTAATGCGTTCTAGATTTTGCTGTTCATTTGTATATTCTTTATTATTAGATTCACTTATGCATTTTAATTCTTAACATTAATTAGGATAAAAATAGAAAGAGGACCCCAAATAAGAGCTATTGTTTATTTTATGAATTTAAAATGCTATATAACCAGGTACCAATATTGCAATGAAAGTTAATAATACAAGGCCAGCAGGTATATTCTATTAAAGATATTTCGGTGAGCCCCATATCATTTTATAATTTCCTAATACAAGTTTCTTATCCCCTATATAAATGAATGATAGTGTTTAAAAAGAGAGCAATATTAGGACTGGGTATAAAATTCTAATAAAAAAAAAAATTTTTATAATTCATAATAATATATGTTTATAATATTATATTACTTTAGACATGATAAAACATAAGAAATATTTTTGTTTTCGACAATAAAGGAAAATTTATATCTTGTATATTTAGATAAACTAAGCAAATAAGATATTAAAAACAAAAATATAACGCAAATCTCCCATATAGCTAACTAATACAGCAGTTTAGTTACAATATCATTATCTAATAGAAGCTCTGGTAATACACACATGAGTTGGCCAGTAGAAGTATAAGGGTAAGTGAATATAGATAGCATAAATTATATTATAATATCCAATTGAGGTAAAGTACTTAAACATACATATAGTAACTGCATATAGTTTAGAAAAATTGAAGTTATTTCTGAAAGATTTGAAGGCTTTGGGCAAAAGTTATTATTACTCCATATTCGAATACATTTAGATTGAAGAGATTTTTTAACAGTAGAAGAATTAGATTTTGCAACAATAATTAGAGTAACCAAAAATTATAAAATTTAAAATAGGGTAGAAAATACAATTTTTGCTGTATTTCCACATTTAATACAAGTAATTTGCCCTACTTTTTAGTACCCCTTTACACATACCTAAAGAAAATTGTAAGTTATGAAGTTGCAATAATATTTAATTAACTTTCAAAATACCTAACACAGCGGTCCCTTATATCCCTATTTTTGGTTGCATAAAACATCAGATTGCAATGTATTTGCAAAGCTTGAATCTTATTTCATATTTATCGAATTTTCTATATTTTCATTCCATAACTTAAAAAATTAAGTTTCTTCTTGTAATTATGAAATTGGATTCATTTCATAATTAAATATATCTATAATTTTTAGCAATTCTAAATAATCATAGGAACCCCTACAAGCTTTTCTATTAGGACATTACAGCATATAGGGAGTATTATTCCTAGGAATTTCATTCCACCTCCAATATCCCTCTTGAACTTAAATTCCCTTTTAAATATGTGTAATTCAATATAATGAAATTTATTTTATTAAATCATTGGTACCATATAATTTCCAGGACATATTGAACTAGCAGGACAAAATTAGCAAAACGAGTTTTTTGGAATATAGTTGTATAAATTAGATCTGCATGGTACACATGTATTATCTTCTAAAAATGTATATTCTTAAAAAGAGCATCCAAATATCAATCCATTCTGCATTAAATCATCAAAGTATAGTACCTAAAAGCTATTTTTATCGATAATATCTTTTTTAAGAAAGTTGTAGTAATCTTTTATTTAAGGATTTCCGAATAGTTTCCCACCATTTTCAATATCGAACCAGAAAATCCGAAATTCCTTGTAAAATTGGATCTATTGATACTCAAAGGATTCTACTGTAATTATATCAATTGATTCAAGATGTATTCAATGTAAAAAACACCCCCCTACATTTCCGCGTAATTATTTTACATGTGACACTAGTTAAACGTTAATTACTATTGCTCGCTATAAGTGGTTATTCCTATTATTGCAAACACGCCTCCATATTAACTCGTATTATTTTTAAATCCTGTGTTTAAAATGCAAGTCATTGTCTGAAGGCATAATGGAGAAAAAAACTTACTGATTTTATTAAGGAAAATATTTTGCATATATATGGCTCCTCCTCTATTTTTACCCGTATTTCCTTGAAAATGGCTATTAGCAATCTAAAACTAATAAATGGTCCCCTGCACACTTAAAGCCCCTCCTTGTTTGGCAATGTTTTAATCAAAAGTCGTATTAAAACCTATATTTATATACCGAGATCCGTCTAAAAATATAGCTCCTCCATTATTATTAGATTTGCAACCGATAAAGACATTGTTAATTATATCTAAGCTAAGCACGTTAATCAAATATATTGCTCCTCCATGGGAATAAGCTTGGCAGTTTAAAAATTTAACTCCAATAAGTTATAAATCAATAACATTTTCTGCTACCATTGCTCCCCCTAATTACTGACTTTCAGAAGTATCAAACTTTGTACCTTCTGTTGGTAAAATACCCTAATGAAATATTGCAGAAATTAATATAAAAATAACATAAAATAAATATTTACAGGAATTTCAAGAGTTTATAATTCTACTTTCTTTGAATTTTAAATGAATAGACTTCCACCACCATTCATTGTACTCTTGTTTTTTATGAATTAGGTATTTATAATCTAAATTTTATAATTTCCGATTAGAATAACTGGGGAATTTAAAGTTTTCATTTGCAAATATAGTTCCATAAATATTTAATATTATAATGAATTAGAATTTTTAGAAAATTAACAATTTTAAATAACAGTTTCTATGTGATACTTTTAAAATTCAGTTTATTAATTTATATATTCCATTTTTATTAATACTAATCCTTCTTAATACCCAGTATTTTGTAAAAACAATGAATCTTTTATTGATATATTTATTTTTTAATCAAGCTCCCATTGGTTATTATAACTATAAATATCTTAAAAATTGCCACTATTACTTTTGTTCAAATCACTTGGCTATAATATATCTAATACCAAAACTCTGGCAAAATAATGAAAAACAATAAAATTTTTATTTTTTTCAAATATAGAATCAGTTATCTATATTCCAATGGGTTCAGGATTTTATTTAAAACTTACAAATATAAGAGAGCTTTTTAACAGAAAAATTGAAAAATCTTAAATTTTCTTTGGAGATAATACATTTTAATTCATAAATATATATTTTAATGTTATAGGTTTTTTTTAATTCAATTAAAAAAACAGAAAATAAAATCCGTAAAGATATGATTCCTTTATTTGATTTTCTTTACATGTTATATTCTGTATTTCTGTATTCAATTCCCCACTTATCAATTAAATAGTAGATGAAGTAAAAAAAAACGAATTATTAACAATTTATAAGTTTTAAAATAACTTAAATTTGCTATTTTTTGAATAAATGATACTAAGTTATTTAATCAAAATTTATTCTAAAGGCTATTCTTCATACTCATTCTAAAAATTATTATTTTAAAACAGAATGTCATCTAATTGAATATTCTCCATATTTTCTGAATAAATTAAAGTTAAATTTGAATTTTCAGTAAATTCTAATGTCTTCAATTATGTTATTTGCTTGATATTATTTAAATAAATTAAATATTTCAATGGCTGTTCTATGTTTTTGTTATTATAATTTTGTTCTCTATAATTATTGCAAAATTTAGTAGAAATTATATTAACTCTCATATTGCCATGAAAACACAAAATACATTCTTTAATAACTTTTGTTTGTGTAAAAATAGAATGGCTAATGTCAATTTATATAACATGCTATGAAAATTTTAATGGTGAAGTTAAATTACTAAATTCTATATTTGTAATTGCTATTTGTGCTATATTTATAATTTCAGGAGTGGGATAATTAAATTATATTTCACAATTCTCTATGCGAGCCATTTATTAATCACTACTTTTTTCATTAAAATATTCTTTTTTTATTCTTCTTTCTCGATTTATTTCTCCTCCTATACAATAGTTACATTGAAATTTATTATCTTGACATCATTTAATATAATAGAATCAATCGGACAATCCTATTGTAATTTAGGATTTTCAGAAATCAAAAAATTTAAATACAATTCGTTTAAAGTAGATAATTTTGATGAATATTAAAAATCTCTTTCATCCACTAATGTATTTTTATTAATGAATTTTTATATATCAATTGGCATTTCAGATATAGGAATGTTTGTGCAATTAAATATAAATATACTTTTTTAAAAGAGTGATTATTATTATAAAATAAAGGGGTTTTTTTAGTCATCATTTTCTTTTTTCTCTATTGAAAATACTAGTAAAAAGTGGAACTATATTATTAAATATAATGTGAAAAGGATTTTATTTATTATTTTCATTTATTTTTTGTTATAATTAATTAATAAGCTTTTTGCAGGCTTCTATTAAGTAACCAAATGCTGCAAACTCTATAATATTATAAAACAGATTTTATAATATTATTATAAATACTCTCTAGCATTAATTAACCTTTTAATATAAAACCTAAATTATTTAAATTATATGAAATATATTCTATAAGATAAATTAATAGGATTTAAACTAAAATAAAATGATCATATATTATTCATATTAATTTAATATTGTATAAAACAATATATTTATTAAATAAAATAGAATATTTAGTTACTGTATATGCAAGTAAGTAGTTTTTTAGATTTTTTATTATTAATATGTTACTATTTCTAATAATAAAGCTTTTAAAAATTCCAAATAAATTCCCTTTAATAAATCCCATAAATAATAAGATTTAGTTTTATTGCCAATTTAGAGAAAAAATTAATTTGTTTAAATTTATATGTTTTCTGTTAAATCACAATAAATGAAACATATAATAAAAATTAGTAATTCATGAATTTTAAATAAATATTTATAAACTATCTATAAATAACATAAATATGTATATATTTATGAATAATTATTAAAAAAATATAGTTAAAAATATATAATATTAGATAATTATTGTGACCAATTCTAAGTTTTTTAAAATAATTATTTTCAAGAATTTACTAAAGAATTATAACTTTATTTAGATGATTTGCATTTGTATGTGATAACATAATTAAGTTCATTTATTTTTAATCATTTATGATAAATTATGCTGGTAAGAATTAATAATTCCAATTTACAATCTATCCATATAATAAAAATTAATTAAATGATTAATTTTTGTGAGTTAAAATTTTTTACGAGAATACGGTAATACATAATTTATTTAGTCCTTTAGAATTTTGATAAAATAATTAAAAATCGTATTATCTCTTTCATCCTTTTTTAAATAAATTTTAATATAAGTAAATTCTTCTTTCTAAAAAAAAAAAATAACGATTTATCGTAACAGAACAATTATAATTTGCATCTTTTTCTTTTTTATTTCGTACTTAACTTAATTTTATAAAAATTTATTTTAATAAATTTGAAGTTATTTAGAGATTAGAATTTGTTTAAAAACCGAATTATATATAGCATAGTAACCGTATAAATGATATATTCTAATTCTTAGTAATGGGTTTAATATAATTAAAATATCTTTTAATTTTTATTTAATACGATTTGCTATTAAAAAATAAGCAATAAAAGTCAACTTTTTATTTGATTATCGTATAGATGTATTATCTAATAAAATTTAAATACAAATTCAGAATACTTATTTTTAAATTATACATAAATACATACATGATTAACTGAAATATGTATGTCATACACATATATAATATACTCTAAAAGTAGATTTAAACTATGACTATTTAAATAATTTAATAATTCTAATTTATATTTATAGGATATTTTTTTTAAAAAAAAAGTTATAAGCATAAAAAAATTCTAAATATATATTTGATTGCAAAATAAATTGATTAAATTTTATGCTATTGCGTTATTTTTTTTCAAGAATGTCAATTTAAATTCACAATTAGGAATATAGTGCTGTGCAACAATATAAACGAACACTTTAAACTTTATACTAAATTTAGTAATATTTACTATCAATCATTCTAATGATTTATGTATTAATAAATTAAATTATAATTTAGTTTGAAAATTATGGAATCCATATCTTTTATCAAAATTGTCTAAAATATATAAATTTATGATAGAAAATCTGGTTTAGTTTCTATGGTTTAGGGTGGAAATTATTAGTTTAAAAAATATCAGATATATTAACTTAGAAATTGTACTTAAATCGTACATATAAAAAGACATGAGCTAATTAAAGCGTAATTAGAAAAGTTCTAATGAGCTAATCAAGGCTATATTGATTAGCTTTCCATTTCAATATTAATAAAACTCATATTAAATATCGTATACAAAGCTTTCATTAAATTAATTAAATTCCTAAAAATATTAATTAAAATAAAAATAAAATAATAAGAAAAAAAAAAAAAAACTAAAAAAACTAATGCGAATTTTAGATACCAAAGCTTGCATTATTATCACTGCTATAAGTTCTGTTCTTTTTTTCATAATAGGAGGAGTGATTCCTGTTGTTATAGACAAAGTGCTCAACGATAAAATTGAGGAGAACTTAGTTCTTTCTGAAGATAATTCTAAATCATGGGCCGCTACACCAGGGGACATTGGAATAAAACTTGTTAGAGAAATGATCTCCTTCCAATTCTTAAATTCTGAAGATGTTATCTTTAGAGGTATTAACATTAAATTATTACAACAATTTATAATGTTTTCATTTTAAATTATACTTATGAAAAAAACATGTCTTAATTTTCTTTTATTCTTTATTTATTTTAAATAATTTATTTTTGCAATTTATGGGGTTTGTTTAAAAATAATTTGATAATTAACATAAAATTATTAATTTATTTATTAGTTTATTAATATATAGATTGTGGATTAAAATAAATTACATATTTTATTCAATTACTAAAAATATATAATTAAGTAATTTCTAACATTATTTGAAAATAAGTTAATACTAAAATTTACATAGGAAAAAAACCAGAGTTCAAAGAAACCCCAAGATATAACTTTATTGAAGAAAGTTAAAAATTAGATCGAAAATATTCTGATGATAAAAAAGTTGTTAATTACAATTTATATGAATATTACTTAGCTGATACCAAAAAAGGAACTACAGGAGAAGAAGAGATCGAAGTTATGAATTTAGGTAAATTAATAAATCTAATAATATATTATTCAGCCGAAACAATATATCAAAATTTCAAGGTCCTTTGGCTGTATGGCATAGAGCTAAATCATCCAGTGCACCATCTGTAGCTCTTTCTGCCCTATCTTCTATATTTACCAATTTGAACAATAACTTTTAAAATTAAGTCTTAGCTGGAGCTATAGGAGCTGCTATATTTGGAAATTATAATACAGCTACTATAAAAGGAATTTTAGATTCTATAGCCGCTAATAAGCCTTTAGTAGCACAGCAAGATGCTATTTCAACCGACCCTAATTATGGAATGGGAAATTCCTCAGGATTGAAATTATGGGTTGATGCTACATTGGGAGAAGTAGTAAATCATGCTCCTACAAATGTAAAGCCTCCTGGGGAAACTTTTGCTATTCTTTAAAATTACTTTGGCCTTACTTATGATTAAATGATTGCTGTTTAGGCTAAACTTTTCACTTATTTAAAAAATGGCAATTTATATACAGCAACTATAAAAACCAACTATTGTGATAGTGCTGCTCTTAATACTTTTACATGCAATAAAGAACTCTTTTCTGTATATTTATTTGATTTATGAAATTAATATATAATTTATATTTTATATCAATTTATCAGGCTGCACAGTGGACTTAGTAGATAATATTAGGAACAGGAGCTGGAAAACCTGCCTTATCAGATTTAGACCCAACAAACTCAGCCTCTATTGAACTTTCTCATTATTACGAAAAAGTTTTTAAAAATATGGCTGACTCTAACCCTTATAAAGTATCTGCTGAAGCCAAATTTGGCGTTCCATTTGGAATAGCCTGGGCTTTAAAAGTCATGGCATACAAAACCGATGGAACTTTCACCAAAGAAAATAATGCATTTTTAAATATTGGAAACTTAAATATGTTATTCCAATTAGGAGCTGCATTTGATGCATCAAAATAAGACTATAGTGCTTCTGAAGAGATTACTAAAATCTAGGTCTAATTTGAATTTGAATCCAAAGAACATACCTTTGTGTTCTGGAATTATATTAAATATGTTGTCGCTGAACTTGCTAGAAAAACTAGTATTGGAGGAACTAATGAAAGTGTAGCTATAGGAAGTTTTGCTAGTGGAGGAGTTTCTAAATCTTTCAAAGGATTAACTGATTTCTTATTGCCCACATTTACAGCTGCTATGATGGAAGGAGCTCTCAAAACTGCAAAATGCAACGATTTATTTAAAGGTGCTGGTGCTACTGATGCTTTGGCAATAGCATTCTGTGACACAATGTTCAAAAGAAATGATTAGCCATTAGACTCAAAATCTATAATAGGTTTAAATCAAATATGTTCCAGGGAAAACCAAACTCTTTTAACTTCATTTACATAAATTGCTCAAAGTCAAGCTACATCCGATACCATAAGAACTAATTTATGCAATGAAGCTGCTGCTCCATTTGTAATAATTATTAAATTATATAAAATTATCAATTTAATTAATCCCTTAAATTATATTATATAGGGTTTAGCTTATAAAGGAGTTTCACAAAAATTAGCAGTTCATTATTAATGTACATAATTAGGAGCGTACCCTAAATGTAGTAATTGGGAATTTGCTGCAAAACAATGGGCCTATGGAACAATAACTACAAATATTATTGCAGAGTTAGCTACTGTGTTTAAAGCTGCTGATTCTATTTCATCTTGGTTCCCTACCATCTTTACCAAACCAGTTGAATTTTATGCTATTTCTAAGAAATTTTAATCTATATACAAATCACAAACTATATTCTCCCCTACCCCAGCTTAACTTAAAACTATTCTTTCAAGTGGAAAAATGTTTTCAGCTTCTCTCATATCTAACGTATTTATCTGGTCTAAAAAAGAAGCCACTGTTCCTAAAATAGCCACTGATTTAATTATTGACTAGCCTGATCAAGCTCTCACTTTTTTGAGATATATAGTTATTGAAGTTGCATTTGGAGGATTTACTCACAAACTCAAATCAGGAGAAGCTTTCTTCGGGTATGATGATTAATTCTTAAAGTCATTATCAGAAAGAAATCCTTAGGTTGGAGGAGACCCATCAATAAGATATAGATTAGCATTAAATAGTAGAAATACTACAAGTATTGATGATAAAGTATTATGGAATTATTCTATATATACAGGAAAAGGAGATATTAAAAAACTAAAACATTATGAAACCTATTCCGAAGTAAAAGACCATATTGCTACATTAGTAAACTAGTAAAAATCAATAAATATATAAATAAAATAATATTTATATAATTTTATTTCTAATTAATAATTTTATTTATTTTTTAAATAGCTTTGATGGCAGAGAAGTGAAAAGAACTTCATACAACCCTTGGGAAGTTAAACAAAAATTTATAGGTAATGATGGAGGTTAATCTCATCCCAACCAAAAGAAAGGTGATAAAAACACCGTATTTGTAACTTCAGTCCTTTTCCCTGCTCATTTAGATCAAGTAAAAGAATAAAGAGTTCATGGATTAGATTGTTTCAGATATGAGCCTCCCAAAAACTTCTTACACCTTGATAACAAATACAATTAAGGGTACTTTTTCGAAAAATACGATGGTTTATTAAATTTAACCAAATATGCTGGAGTACCTGTATTTTCCTCTCAACCCCACTTCTATAATGCTGATCCTAAATTGGAAGAAGCCGTTACTGTATACAACACAGATGGAAATATCTAAAAATCTAACAAATGGGACTAAACATTTGTTATTTCAGAAAAATGGACTGGAACTTCTCTTTCTGTTGCCCAAAATTTATAACAAAATTATGAAATGGCTCCTGATCTACTTTTCCCTGTTACAGATTCCAAATTCCTTCCCATTTACTATATTTTCAGAGCTGCTAATTGGACAGACTCATAGGTCGATGACAAATTTGGAGGCATTAAATCAGCTTTGACTGCCAGGTTAGCTATTCTCATTATTGGATTTACCCTTGGAGGAATTACTTTTATTGCTACTTTTGTTTTATTGTTCAGATATAAAAAAATGGTCCAAAGAAAGAAATCTATTGTAAATGGAGTTTCTGATGTCGAATACTAAAAAGGAAATGATAAGGAAATTGACAGTCAAAATAGATTACAATCCGAAGTTTAATGAATTTGAATAAAATAATAATATAACATGTATATTATATTTTCTTTATCTCTTATAATAATTTAATAAATATATAATTATTTATTGTAAAATTGTCAGTTTTTTTATGTTTATTTTTATATTTTGCCTTCTTTTCTAAAAACTATTATTTAAAAAATTTTTTCATTTTCTATTAAAAATATCTCATAAGAATTATATTCTTTTATTAATATTAAGGTTTGCATTTTTTATCAGAAACTATCAGGAACTTAATTTTTTTATCTATATACATTACTTCGCTATCTCAAATAAATATACACATAAAACTTTACTCCTCTACCAAAGATTGAGAAAATGCAATAAAAAGAAAACAATAGTAAGAAATTAAAAAAACAATCATAGTAAGATGTAGAAGATGATTATTCTATGACGGATCAATCATTTGAAATTATATGTATATAAGTTTATTTATTTTGATATATATATAGTTATAAATAAATGTATTTCCAATATATTAAGTCAATCCTAAAAATGAAAGAGATTTAGATCTCGCTACCAAACAACTCATTTATGTCAAAAGAAATCAAAAAATGGTATTATTTTAATGTTAAAATATTTATTAAAAACAATATTATTAGAACAATTATTTATAATTGTTAGATTGCAGTTAACCAAGCTAAAAGAGTTTTCCAAGAATAATTTGAATAATAAATGAAAGATTCAGTAAAATAAGGAGATATATTAGTCAGAATAATAGATTTTTATGATAATATGAGAAGAATTAACCTAAATGAAGGATTTATGGTAATGCTATTATGTCTATTAGATTTTTTTGAAACTGATTCTGAAATCAATCAAAATATGGCACTGAAGAATTGGAAAAAAGTTCCTTTCGCAATGCTAAAAAATTTTTAGGCTACTTTTCAGTTAATTAAAAAATAGATGTTAAAGAGTAAATACAAAAATAAAAAAATTTCGAATTTATTTAATAAAAAAATATTACCCATTATGATAGAATAGGAAATCACATTACAAATTTGATATTTTCAAGTAAATTTTAAGAAGCTGTAGGAGTATTTAAGGTATTTCCGCATGTGAAACAATATTTAGATATTCGAGAACTTATAACTCGAATGGTGACATAGGCGAACTTAAACGAAGCCGAAGCCTTCGTACATGATGATTTAGAACTTAAAAAGGTGTTTAAATAATATTTTTAAAATCTATTATAGCAATAATTATCTTAGAATAAAAATTAAAAAAATATATTAGTTTTTCGTAAAAATTTTGGCCGAAAAGTTGTATAACGAAAAGGCAGTTTTCTATGTAAACAAATTTGATTTAGACCATAGAGAATTTCCAATTTTATAAGAAAGATTTATGAAAGCCAAATTGGAAAAACTAGTTAAAACAAAGTTTTAAACTCCTGATAAAATTGAAGAAATAATTTCATATTCTTCGGAAATGCTGGCATACTTGGCTGATACAATGTATCAATTCGGTCAATAGGATCAGGCCATTTCAATTTTACTGAGGCACAAATTAGAACAGGATAAATAGTTGCTGTCTCACTGTAAAGCAAACTTGCTTAAAAAGCTTGAAAAAAAGGATTTCCAATATACAATCAATCCAATTTTAGAAAAAGATGGTTTTGGGCCCACTTAAGAAGTATGTCTAAACAATATAAATGAAGGATACATAAATCTAAACTAAGGCGAGGAGTTTAATATAACAGAAGAGAGGGTTCATTTCATTGATTCAATAAATGAGTACTTAGTTTTATTAATCTCACTTTAATTAACAAAACTTAATTTTGCAAAAATTATAGAACATTCTCCAAAGCTAAAGAGTAACTTTTATAAAATGGACAAATTGTTGGATTTGACACCGAATTTGAGCCGACAGTCACCAATTTCGCTGAGGCCGGGGTAGCTATTTTATAACTGGCTACCGAGACTGATGTGTTTATTTTCGATGTGATTTCATTGAAAAAAGAAACAGAATTTGTTTCATTCATAGTTAAATTGTTTTAAAATAAAGAAATAATAAAGATCGGACACAGCATCAGTCAAGATTTCGCGAAAATAGATAAGGATTTCGGAGCTGATGTAGAAATAATTCCCGAAGAAATGGGGTGGGTTGACATCGCGAATTTTTACAAGGATGTGATGAAAAGAAGATAAATCGAAGCTTTGGGAACGATTGCAAGTTCAATTATCGGAGGCAAATTGGACAAGACGGAACAAATTTCCAATTGGATAAAACGGCCACTAAGAAAGGCGCAATTGCATTATGCCGCTCTGGACTCTTTCATTTGCATCGTCATTTACAAAAAGTTGATGAAAAAAGTGGAAATGGGACAGAAGGGAATACAGGAAATAGATGATGCGGCTGAAAAGGAAAAAAAAAAAAAAAAAAAGAAAAAAGAAGGAGAAAAAATGATAACGGTCGATAATTTCTTTTCCGGTAGTGAAAAATATCTATCCTTTTGGGAGCCCGCTGAAAATGTTAAGTTTTTAGTTGACAATATGCTTTTCAAACTTGTCAAGTACTTGAGAAATGTGGGAATTGACACGGCCTACATCAAGCATTCAGACAAAAATCTACTTGTAGACTTAAGTTTGTAAGAAAAAAGAATTGTGGTCACGAGAGACCAGAAGTTTTTCTTTTCTAAGAAAAGAACTGTCCCCACCTACTATTTCGGAGACCAATCTCTCAAAACAGGTAAGTGCATTGCACAAAGAGATCTATTTTTAGTATAATTAAGTAATTAATAATTATTTCATTAGAGGGACAGTTTAAGGATTTGATGAATTTCTTCAAAATTTCAGACAGAGAAGAATTTCTTCTTTCGAGATGTGTCCATTGCAATTCTTCGAATTTGTAGGTATCTGATGCTGAAACTGTGAAAAAATACATTTATTTTAAACACGATGATGACTACAAAAATTATGAGTATATTTTTTTGGAATCAAATTTGCTAAGAAAGTAATCAATTAAATATAAAACTTTTTATTAGATTTTGGCTATGTCTTGATTGCAAACAAGTATATTGGGAGGGAGCTACATTTTAAAAATCTAAATAAAGATTTAAAGAATTGACAGAAAATTTAGGTACTCAAATGGAAGATTTGCTGATAGACAAGCTAATTGTTTAAGATATAAACAAAGAAAATTGCTAACTGTTGCCTTTATGTGAATCTTAAGAAAATATAAAATTTGAAAGTGATTTAATAATAATGGCGAGTGGAATAATTAATAATGAATTTTATTCATTATATTTTTCTTAGAGAGCACAAGAAATATATTTGTATTAAGCAAAATCAAATAATTTAGTATCTAAATTGGCAATTTAAGAAGTAGGATGTGAAATTCTGGATTTATAATTCGTACCTTCTCTTTCTGTTGCTATCTGTTTGTTTGAGAAGGGTAGGGTACAGCTAATAAATATTGAAAAGAATATGTAGCTAGTCAAATCAGAGGTTGAAATTTAGCTTCCATTCGAAGTAAATGAAGATAAAAACAATGATATTTAATACAAAGACATATAACAAGAAAGTAAAAATACTTTAAAAAGAAAAACTATTCACGTGATAGATTCAGAAAATTCAGACTTTACACAACTTTATTTCGTTTATTCTCAAGATTTTTATTCTGTGAAGCTTAACAAAAAACAGAAAAACCTTTATGATGTACAAAGTTTAAAACTTGCAAAATATGACAATGTAATTTCTCACTTCTGTGCAGGAGAACAGTATATATTTGTTGGACTTAATATGAAGAAAATTGATGTTTATTTAACCAAAAATATGCACTTTATCTAGCAATTCAATCCTTTATTCTAGCAAGTTCCAATGATTCAACTTATTTATATGAATCCCTACATTTCCTAAAAAAATCACAAAAATACCTAATTAATAATTGCACTTTCAGCGGAAGGGTAGATAAAAGTCTGTGAATGGTCTTAAAAACTCGTTTAATATAATAGTATATAAGTAAAAAATGATAAAAATAAATATATTTTTTTATGTTATTATTAAATTATATTTATTTTAATTAAGGATATTTACCTAAATAATAAAGAATATTTATAAGGGTAAAAAGATACTAATGTGTAAGAAAATACAATAGAATAAAACGCAGAGTAAGAATTGTAAAATGGAGAGGAAGAAGATAAAGAAGATAATACTATTCAACTTAACAAAAAAATATCATCTAATCATAAAGAAAAAAAATTATCTAAGTAAAAATTTAATTTATTTTCTTACAAACTCCAGGTAAGTGAAGATTTCTCCTAAATATACGTTTTGAGTCCTGAATTATTTCATATTTTACATCGAAATGTACAGTATTTTGCAAAGAACAAAGAAGAGAATAAAAAATATCTTGAGAAAGCTATTCAAATTTAGAGAAATGTATCATTGAAAACTTAGTAATTATAGATGTAATTAAGTATTAGTAAATGTGATGATTCTCTTTATGGGTCAGGAAATATTTTCGACAATTAAGGAAGGGAGATGTTCTTTAAAATTGCAACAAAAAAACTATGATAATTATTAAATAATTTAATAGATACATATAATTTTTATTTTTATATTTGTTTGATTAAATTTTATAAGTATTATTTTTCTATTATTCTTTTTATAAATATATAATATATTTATTATTTTTCTAATAATTAATTTAATTGTTAAAAAATTAATAATAAAAAACTTAAAATGGCAGACAGTCCTGATTTACAAATAGAAAAATAATAAGTAAAGCAATAAAATTTTACCATTTATTCATCTTTTTATTTTAAATATATAGTGATAAAATTAAATCATATTTATCATTAAATAGAATATGAATAGTAATGAGTTGAATGATTTCGAACAGAAAATAGATTAATTTTTAAAGATAAAAGAAGAACAATGCAAAAGCGAAATCAATAGGTAATAATAAAACTTAAATTAAAGAAAAATTTGAGGGATTAACAACATTTAGATTTAATTTATTACAGATGTTTTCAATAAAAATTAGCATAAAATTATTAGTTAATTGATAGAATTATTTAAGAAAAATGTGATAAAATAAATCAGTATTATAATAGTCCTTTGTATGAATAAAATAAATAATAAGAAGTTGAGCACTTAAAGTAGCAGATAAAAGATTCAATTTGGGAAGCATTTCATAATGAGTTTAATTATTTAGTCTAGCCTACCTTTTAAAACTAGGTGGTCAGTTTTGCTAAAGAAATATTGTAGATGTTTACACAAGGTCATCAGCATTTTGCGCCTTCTTAAATTAATTTACATAAAGTACTTATTCTAAAACAATAAATAATATAATTTATCTTATTTAATGAATTCGCTTATAATTTAAAAAGATGCAGAATGAAAAATCTGAAGATACATATGATTAAATGAATTCTATAGAGGAATAATTAAATACGATGAACGGAATATTATAAAGAGAGGCTAAGTTGGCGAAGAGAACTATGGACATGAACATCAATTTATAAAGAAGCCTATTTAGATTTTTAATTAAGGACTTGGATACTAAAAGGAAGAAATGATTTAATTACTATAGAAAGACGAATTTATTTCAGAAAATATGCAAAATACCAATTCTCAATAACTGCAATTAATAAAAGAATAAGTAGAAGTCTTATCTAAATTATAAACTAAACTAAAAAGTAAAAATTATAATATAAGATAACTATTTTTTAAATAAAAATAATTTTTTTTTAGATATGGAGTAAATAAAGCAAATAAAAGAGGCTGAAAAAAACTATTAGCCGCCTCCTGGATTAAAAAAGAGAAATTCAATTTCATAAAGCATAGGGAAAGAATTTTCTGAATCCTAAAATAGCTACAATATGATTCCTCCAATTTAGTCTTTATAAAGAGCTTAAAGTGACTCATATTCTGAGCATCAATTTATTTAACTTTTTTAAAGCTAAAGCAATTAATCGTAATAGAAATAATAAACACTGACACCAAGTCATCCGTAATAATTTTTCCAAAACTAACAACAACAGCATATTAATAATCCAGCTTTGTCTCTAAATAATATAGCAAAATTTAACGAGCCACTTTAAAATAAACAGCATCATTCATCGTAATAAAATTCTTTTTCTCTTATCCAAAAGTAAAGTCATCATGGCTAAAATATGGGGAAAAGTAAAGGATAAAATCCCATTCCTCCGCCCTCGCAAAAAGGCAAATATAAAAGCTAATCGCCTAGTAGCGCTAGTGGTTTAGATGAAGAGGATGAAGTTTGATAATAAACATACCATATACTTCATATTGCTATATTTTATAAATTTACTAATAGGATAATAAAAATATAATATATATATTATATTAATAAAATAATGAATAGATAGGTAGATTAATAGTAAACATATAGTGAGACATCTAATAATAATAAAAATAATAATAGTAATATTTTATATTTCAGATAACAATTTTTACTTTAATTATAAATTTAATATAAATCTATACAATTCACAATTTTGATATTATTGAAGAAAATTTGGTGAATGCATTTCTGGCCATAGGATGTTTATTTACATCAGGGTGTATATTTTTAGGATTTTTCCTTTGTGTTTTTTAAGGTCTTCCTTTTCCAATGATTGCAAATACAATAAGTAAGTCTATTCAGGGATTTCAATTACGTAAAACACACTGCAAATTTTTTCGAAATCTTTTTAAAAGTTGAATGTGTTCGGATTTTTCTGCATAAATTCCATAGCTTTTCTATGACTCGTGACTTCGATTTTTTGAAACTGTTCATAGTCACTGGGCATTTCCAGACTGTTGTATATGTCGTTAAAGCATTATTGACACCAATTTTCATAATAAGTTTTTAACTTCAAAACGAATCGATGTTTCTTCACGCACTAAAATTCCATTTCGTCCAATAGACACATAGAAATAACTTTTCCTTCCAATCTATTGAATGCACATTTATATATATTATAAATAACGAAAACCGAAAATTAAAAAAAGTCAATTTAATTAAGAGTTTACTTTTTCACATATTATTTAACTTTTTCAAAAGGAATTTCACATCGGGGACACCAGTAGTTTTACAGGATTTTTAAGGAAGCATCCCACACATGGTTTTTGCTACATTTTAAAGTGAACAAAGAAAAACTTGTTATTTTACTTTACGTTTCGCTCGGAGCTTTAATAATTTCCGCCCTTCTATCCTTCAAAAATTGTTCCATCTGCCTCAAAATTTTTTAGTTATTACTTATCACTCTTTCCGATAACTGTGTAATACTACTATCATCTTCTTCATCTTCTTCCTCACTTTAATCTTCATCTTCAATATCACCAATGTTTTCAGATTATTTATAATTCCTGTTCTCTTTTAGGAGTTCACTGAAAATTTAATCATCTTTTTCGTAATATCTTTGCGTTTTTTTCAACAAATATTATCTGTATTTTTAGGAAGGGTCAGAGGAAAAAGAGTGCAATTGATTTGCATATTCAAGCGTTCCCTCATTTTCATCAGAAAAACTATCACACTCTTCCTGTTCTGCGTTTTCTTTTTCTTGTTATTCTTTGATTTCTACCTATTTTATGTGTGGTTTTACCTAATTTCCCTAAGATATGTTTTCAATAATTAGCTGTTGCTATTGATATTATTTTTGCAATTGCTTAGCTTCTATTTTTTATATTTTGCTTTCTGATTCATTCCCATATTCATTTTTTTCAATAGTTATCCCCTTTTTCTCATAAGAATCTTGGTCATTTATGCATATTTGTTTACTACTCTGATTTTTATTTTGTTCACTTTCTTTCACATTTTTTAATTTTTCAAATTTAAATTATGATCATTCAGCTCGTTTTACCTTTAATTTTCATACCCCTCATCATCAGAACACGATCTAGAAAGAAGTCTTTTTCTGCTCATTTACTTTCTCGAAATTTAGTACTTTTGATTATATTAAAAAATGAAAAAAGATCTACTAATGGGGATGATAGGTATTTTATATGATTTAGTTGCTTTGCACTTGATGTTTTTTATCGTGGTATTATTAAAATGATTAGACAAATAATTATCAAAGCAATTGGTTATTTCAATATATATTATAAAAACTAAACAATTTATTTGCACCATAAATTAAATTACAAAATCTAATAGATTCAATTAAAAATTTTAAGTAATTTAATAATTTAAATTTTTCCTAGTATCAATTACATATAATTTTATAATTTTAAAATAAATGTGTTTTTGGGGTGTTATCATATGAATATATTTATACAATTAATCTGTTATTAAAAATAATATTAAATATTAATTATCATTTAATTATAATTAAATGAAATAACTTTCCGAGGTAAAACAAAAATCCATTTATTAAATATTACTTTTTCGAATATAATAAGTTATTTCTATTTGTATATTAGTTATGTATAATATAATTATATTTTCCTTTCAATTTATATCATTTTGATTAACTCCTATTTAATTATTAATTTTAAATACAAAAAAAAAAAAAATTCAATTATTATTAATTTATAATTGAATCATCAAATAATAATATTTATAAAATAAAATAATTAAACCTAGAAAACCCAGCTTATGGGGAATTGCAATAAATAAAGATAAAAGGTAAAATAGGAAAGAGAAAGATCTAAATCAAATATTGAAGGAAACGCAGCACTATAAAAATCAAATATCGATAATAATAATATGTTGTTACTTAATGAAAGCAATAATAAATCACGAATTTTATAAAATTTGGAGGATTAGCAATAGCTATTAATTAATACATCATAGAGATAAATATAAAAGAGTAATCCCTAAATAGAGGTCCATGAATCTTAACTGATAAAAAATTCAGGCCTTTTATAATCTACACGAAGAGAATTGAATGCCAAAAATAAAATGAGTCAGCACGAAAAGACTCCAACTTTCTAAAAGCTTCTTTCATAGGAGTCAAGAAAAATTCCAATTCCTTATTCAGATAGAAAAATGCAATACAAAATAATTTTGAAAGGAATTTAGGGATAGAAATTTAGAATTGATATATATAATAATGAAGAGTTTAATAAAAGTGTCAATTTTGCTCTGAAATGCTTGATATTTAATAGTTTTAAGAAGTTTAAACCATGATGTACAATGATATTTTGTGTTACAATAAATTATAATCTAACGAGAACGACAAACAGTTTGAAAATGAAGAAGAAAAAATTTACATTTAATAAAAAGAAAAATAATTAACACAACGGATGCATTATATAGAAGATAAGGAATAGCTCCAAATAGACTACGAAATGATTGCAAATCGGTATAAAAGCTAAAAGCCTATGCATTTTTAACAGTAAAAAAAAAGTTAATATATGAAAAGCGGCTCTTAGTTGGAAAATAAAAATTAAAAATAATTCGAAACACTATTTAAAGAGTTTCTAAATAGTTAACTTTAACAATAATAATAAAAAGATGCCAACTCTGAAGCAAAAAATTAACAAGAAAAATCAAATAAATTTGAACTTAAAAAATAATCATAAGATTAACGAAGTGAAATCGAAAAAAATTTGCAAGAAAAAAATTGAGTATTAAAAGTAGTTCCTCTAATGAAAGCGATTCAAGTGAAGAGGAAAGTGAAGAAAGTAGTGAAGAAAATACGGACAGTGAGAGTGATGAGTCCGTATCTTCATCTAAAAAGAAGAAAAAGAAAAAAAATAAGACATCTTATGAATAATTTAGCAACAATGAAGAGAAGTTAATAGATGAAGAAGTGAATAAACATAACTTAAGTATTTAAGAATCTTATTAAAAGATGTCAAGTCAAAAAAAAAGTTAGTTGTAGGAATAGGAGAATGGAGGAATTCACACTTTAAAAAGTTAAATTTAATAAAAATTGAATGTACAAAATGATGGAAATATTTAGAATAATATGTTTAATAATTAAATGAAAGGACCAGACCAGTAGCATTTTTATAGAAATCAGTTGTCATTTTAAAATTAATAATTATTTAATAATTAGTTAAATAGTTACAATTTTTAACAACAATAACAATAAAACGGAAATTAAATCCCTTCTTATCAAAATCAACAATAGGGGCAATACTATACTCCTACTCAATATCAAAACCCCTTCTTTTATTAATAGTAAAATCCTCATTTACTTCACAATGTTTCCTAACCTGAGCTAAAAACCGGGTTTTATGAAAATCAAAAATAATTTCATCATTATAATTCTCAATAAAATCCACATACAGTAGGAGATGTAGACAGAGAGATATGGAAGTTAGAATAAGAATGCAATATTTTAGATGAGTAGTACAGTTATTTGAAAAATATGTCAATGAATTAGGATACTTCAAGAAATATTACCGCAAATAATGTCAACATGAGCACCTATTTCGAAGAAGGGCATAGCCAACTAAACTAATCTTACACTTCCCTAAATAGTAAGTCCAAAAGCTAAATGAATTTAAGCAGCAGTAAAAGAAGAGGAGGAGGAGAATAATAATAATAACATTCTAATAAAAGTTTAAAAAAGGATGAGAACTCAGACAATGAAAAGGAATAAATGATATCCTAAGAGGCTGAAAATGTAGAGCAACATCCGCTTGTGAAAAAATAAAAGGAAAAAGCCACCAGTCCCTATAGAAAATACTTTCAAAACAGGTACTAACAAAATCCGTAAATTAAAGTGGAAAAAGGAATGAAAAGTGGATTTAATTATGATGTTATGCCTAAATAAGAAGTTTCAAGAGAAGAACAATAAAAAGAATCAACGAAAAATTATGAGTAGGCCTATAAAGGGCAGAACAAATACACAAAAAATTTCCAAAAAAAATGGGAAAGCAAGCACACTTCTATATACCCTCAAAACAATAACAATAATACTTTATTATCTAATTCAATGGCGCACGAAAATAGTCATTAAATTTAATCAACGGATTTAAATTAAAATAGAGAAAACAAAAAAATAGAAAATATTTTCTATCAAGAGAGAGATGGAAAGGGATTTTCTAAATAAAAAAATGTTAATAGTCAAAGTTCTCTTCAGTTAGAAAATGAAGATATTTCATAATATGATGACATAAGAATTAACACAGAAGAAACTCAAAATGATTAATTAATAGACGATCAAAATCACTGTGTCATTAAATTGGATTTAACTTAAAAATTAAATCAAATATAATTGGAAAACTAAAATAAAAAATAGCAAACTTTAAAGAATTTGAATGATAAATTAAAAAAAATTAAAATCAAGAAATATTGGATCACAAATATATTAACTAATAAGATAATTAATAATCTGATAAAGGATTTTCTTAATCGAAAAATAGTTAAAACAAAAACAATCATATGAAAACTAGCAATGGACAAGGTAAAAACTAGTAATTAAAAGATAATCTTTTAAGAGATGCGTAGTGGGAAATTCAAAATAAAATGAAAGAAATGGAGGAAAAATATGTTAAACATTAAGAAAGAGTTGAAGAATCATTAAAAAAAAACAACTCATTTTTAAGCAAATCTCAGTTAAAATCAGGTTAAAATTCGTTTTTGAAAAGTTAAGGAGATTTTGAATAAAATTAAAAAAAGAAAAGTCGTATTGAGTCGTTAACGGAGTCAGAAAATGAAACAACTAAAATTAAAATTGATTTAAAAGATTATATAAAAAAATAATAAAATATTTTAAGTGAGAAGCTTCAATAAGTAGATGGGTCATAGATAAAAAAAAAAATTCCAATGAAGAAAACAATTCTCAAGATGAAATTAATAATAACAATAATTATTTATATTAAACAAAATAAAAGTAAATGAGAACTGATGATTCTATGGTATCTGGGAGAAGTACAATTGTCCGATAGTAAATAATTAAAAATGTACAAAACGATATAATGAAACTAAAGGATAAGATGGCCCATCCTTTGGTGAATTAACAAGAAGTGATAGTTGAAAAACATGAATTTGAAAATGAAGACCACTATTCAAAAGATGATCATGATATAGAAGAGCTGAATCCTACTAAAAAATTGCATTTATCATCTGAAAAAAAAAACAACGATAACATATTTGGTTATAATAGTTATGGAGGAGCTCTTTAAAACAATAAGGATTATAATAAACTATATAACAAAAGCTAAGAATAGAATGTTAGTGAGAATATGGGAATAAAAAATAACAAAACCTATCAGACAACTGAAGAAAACTAAGATGAAGAAGAGGAAAACTATATGGATCTAAATCAATTTTCTGATTAAAAACAATATCCTATCAATAACACTCTGTAAACTTACTAAACGCAAAATAATGAAAATTTTTCTGATCAAGAATATGAAGCAGATTTTAATTAATTTTAAGATTACAATAGCAATCACGATGGAGAATCTTAAATAGATTCATGTGATGATTTCTAATAAAATGAAGACGATCATGAATAAGATTCATATTACGAATAATAATAACAAGACAATGTTCCTAAAATTGTATTATCTTTGCAATAATTTAAAAAAAAGTGATATTTTATTCTTTTTATTATATAAATATATAAATATAGAAAGTATATAATTTTTATTTTATCTATTTACTAAAATATTTTCCTTTTTATTAAATTTATTATTTTAAAAAAAGTATCTGATTTAGATAATTAAAATAATTATAAAATGTCTTTAATAATTACTCATAATTAAAATAGATACTAATCAACTAATTATATATATATGTTTATATTCAAATATACATATATAATTTTCGAAATTGAAATTTTAATAAACTTGTGTTTCTTTCTTTTCATTAATCATTTATATTAGTTTTCATATCGATAAGTAACATAAAAAAGTATTTTATTATTTTCAAATATAAAAAAAAATTAACAGTGGAAAAATATTAAGAAAAATCAATAAAATAAAATAAAATTTGTATGCTTCCCTTTTAATCTTAATAATAGCAATAATAGTAATTTTAAGGTTTTCCATAAAACAAAAATTAATTTCACCAATTTTTTGAAAAGCAAGAACAGTAAGATCTTTAAAAAAATCAGAGTTTAAGGAATTAGATAATGCAGCAATAGGAAAATATTTAAATTATCGGTCCATCCATGCAGCCATATCAGAAATAATAAGAAAATATTTCAAACGCAAAAAAAAATACGGGTAATCCCTGGAAGAGTAATCTTAAAATACAGTTAAGAGTTACAAATAAAAAAGCAATAATCAGAAGAAATCTAACAGAGATAGCAACTTACTACGAGATCTTTTAGAGGCGAGTGAAAATCACAATAAAAAACTGAAAGATTTGGTAGAGTTGTTGAAAACGAATAATGAAAACGAAAAAATGAAAAATAAAACACTAACTGATGAGCTGAGGCACACATTAAAATTGTTAGATTAAAAAGAAAAAATGTTGCAAGATTTGAATTCCCAGATTTGGTCCTTTCACAATACTCAGGAAAGTGACCAGAATCTCTAAAACAGGCATTTTGAAAATTAAAAAAAAAACAAGATATTGAAATTAAACAAAAGTAAAACCAAATTTAGGAATTATAGTATGTTATTGAATAGCAGTAGACAGCAATTCAAGAATATGAAATTCATAATCAACAATATTTAAGTTAAATCAATTAACTTTAATAAATAATTTCGTAAAAAGAAGAGAAAGAGTTAAATTAGTAAAATCATCATGTGGATTCAGTACATTAAATGTAGACAATGAGACAAAGAAATTCATAGAAAACCCCACACAGTCTTGAAGAATAATATTAAAACGAATAACTATTGAAGGACTAAAATTTATAAAAAAGAAATGAAGATTTACTATTTGTCGATTAAAGTATACAAGGAAATTTAGTTAACCAATCCATTGCACATGTGAACATTCCACATACGAATGTCAATAAGCAATACCAGAAAAATTCTTTCACAACAAACTAAGTGTAAGTGCAGTAGTAGTCAAAGAATAATTAACATGCTAGTGAAGAAGATATCAACATTTATTAACAAAAATTCAAATTATATTAGCAATAAAAGGAAAAATAGGAAGAACTATTGCAACAATAGAAAATTTTCCAGCAAAATCAGGAAAAAGCTCTAACTCCAAGTGAGTCTCCAAATAAACCGAATTTGGAATAGACTGGATCATGGACTCCTAAAGTTCCTGTAGTTTAAATCCACTAATAGCAACAATATCAACATTAATAATATTAAGATCAATATAATGCTTAAGTCGGTGAGTACAATCACGAAAAAAATCCAAACCAAAAAATGAGTGAAAGATCCAGGGTCTCCCCATTTCAAAAATCCAGATAATAATAATAGTAGTAGTAATAATCGCATAATTAATCCCTTGAAAATCGAAACACTCCTCACCAAAATTATAGACTCTAAAGCTCCAATCATGAAACTTAATAATAATAATAGTAGTAGCATCAACAACATAGTAAGAGGCCTTTTTCTTTAGAACATAGCAGTAAAAGTGCCTTTGAATTGCAAACCGGAACTTAAATAGATGAAGAAAGCCTACCTTGCGATGAAAATGAAGAATATGGCAGTGTAATGAGTCAATTTTAAAAAACTTATTCTCCTCACATAAACTAAACTGTAAGTTTGGACAAAAATTAGAAACACACATATAACAAAAGCCAAAAAACTCTGTTTAATAACAACAGCAGCAACTAGATAGCGAAACAAAGCAAATTTAATATTTCAGAATAATAAAACACCTCTTAGTAGTCAAAATCCAATTTTAACTCTGCGAAAAATATCAAGAATAACTTAATAAAAGGGTATCAAAACATTTAATCGAAACCAGAAAATTCATAAAAACCTCATCAGTACAGCACAAATACCAATATTAATAATAATTTTAATTAAATATAAAATTAAAATTATCAATTTTATAACTACTAAAGTGATTCTGGATAAAGTACTGAATAAGAATAAGAAAATTATAAACGAAATCATTTAGAATTATAACCACAAAATTTCACCTTAAATAATACATTAAACAACACTCTTTTAGATACTCAAATATCCGAAAGACATTCTTCTATAAATTTGCATAAACATAACTTTATTTTCAATAAAAATAACAAAAATCAATAAAGCGGATTGGCAGGAGGAGGAGGAGAAATGAAATTATATTCTCACATTGACTCAAAAATAGAAAAATTTTCGTCTAAAAAAACTATGTTATTTAATCATACACAGTCCTAAAAGCAATTAGAGCAAATAAGCTCAAGAGATGCTATAACTGAAAGCTCATTATTCTCACCCCAGCTATTCGAAGAATTTTTCGTAATCGGTGCGACCAAACAGAGTTTAGCCTATTTTTGCAAAGAAAAAAGAGAAATGCGTTTGAAAGATAGTAACAATAATAAGCATTATAAAAGTCAAATGAGTTAAAATAGTGAAAATTCTCAGAAGTTGCAATCAGATTTTTTAAAACCTGAAGTTTTAATACACCATTTAAATGAGCAAAACAAAGATTATTCATCTCAAAAACCAGTGATAGGAGAGTTTGTATTTCCCTAAGGGGTCGAGAGTCGTTTTCTAAATTTGACGAGTTCCTTTAGCGAGTTCAATGAAATTCTTTTTTCCAACTACACTCTGGAGCCTCAAAACATGGAAAATAATTGCTTCATTTTGGCCTTTCGAGTAGAAGACTATAAAGATGTGCAATTAAAGCAATGTAACAATGCCTATCTTGACGATATGAATGAAACAAGAACGCTGTATGCAATTTGTTTTAAGTATAAAGACTTTTCAGAGGTCAATGTCAACGCATGCAGGGAAGGGGAGTAGGAAATGGACTATGTGCAAAACCAAAAAGTCCTGTGTTTCCTGACATATTTCCCATTTATTAAACTTTTTTTCAAAATTTTCATGATTCTACTCAATACCATTAAAATGGAGAGATTGAAAATATTCTAAAAACTCACAGATGCTTCGAAGCCCGAGTATAATAGTGCCAATGATGGATAGTGGAAGAGTGACGTGTTGGGAAAAATTGATTCTCAGTTTACTTTTAATAACCTTTAAGTGTTGACTGATATTTTGGTTAAAGATTTGCTTAAATAGGCGCATAATGAGGTCAATTCCCCCTTCTTTTTCAACATGATGGGAGGAGTCTTGCAAAAGTAAGATATGAAGTTAAATTTCAAAATATTCAATGAAAATGTTGAATAAGAAATTCCCCAAACAAAAGAATTGAGATTTTATACTGAAATTGAATGGGGAATTGAACAGACCTTAACTCAATTTTCTATGGACCAATTTTGTTTTTGTATGTTAGTTTATTATTAGAAAAATCTGTGATTTTGATATCAGAAAATATCTCCTTATTATCAGGTACCATGTTGCTATTTCACCAGGCTACTTTGTCTCCTTTTAAATGGGCCTATCCCCTCGTATTTAACATTCCTGATTCTCTATTGCCGTTGCTAGACTCTCCAGTGCCAATATTTGGAGGTATCACCATTTATTTATTATTTAATTTAAAATTAAACTTTAATTGAGCATTTCTTTTTTTAAAATATTTTAATATAATAGGTATAAATAAAGATAAAAACTATGTTCTTTAAAACAACTTATCATAGTAATATCCAAACACTCTTTTTATCATTCTGGGAAGTGATTTCGAGATTTTTAACTAAGAAGTGACTTTGAATGATGTGTCTATCGACTTCTTTAATAGATTGAGAGACAAAATTCGTCCCTATTATCAGGTTCTAAATCCAGAATATAAAATAAAATAGAAAAATAATTAGTATATCTCACTGGGAAGAACATTAAAATATGTAAATCCCAAGATAACTCCTCAACAAATTTAAAAGACCTGTTTTAAAGTAATACAAAGTGTCAGACAATTTTTACAATAAGAAATCACCATGTTTATTCCGGACCAACCCATTTACATAGATTCTAATACGAGTAATAGTTAAAAATTATCTAAAAGTAAATAAATACTAGATATGGATAAAATTAGATTTGCCACTCTTGATAAGAGAATTTAAGCTGGATATTAAAATGATCAAAGTATTTATCATATTTGTAACTCATAATTCTTTGCCTAATTTGCCGAAGAAAAGTATTTTAAATCCATATAATGAATAACTAGTGACATGCTATACCATTTTTTATATTTTAGAGTTTAAGTTTATAAATTAAATATGTATATTTGAAAAAAATATCATTTTTTATCATATCTTTAATTATAATAATATTAATTTTAAATTTGAATTTATAACAAATCTATAATTTAATTACTAAGTATAAATATTTATGTATATATTATGAATATCGATAAATTCTGTATTATTTATTATAAGTTAATTAACTAATATCCTAAAAATAATTATAATGAATTCTTATGATTAAATGTAAATAATGAGAAAACTACCGTTTGATCAATTTTTTTTTCTATATAAAATTCTTTAGATTAATATTTAATATATAATTATTTGTAATTAACTAATTAAACTACTAACTAAGGTAATATTCTCATTTCATCTATATTCCTTAATAAATTAAAGAAAAAGTAAAATAAAATAAGAATAACAAAGCAAAACTAGATAATATTAATTTGAATTATTTTTAGAATTTTGAGAGATAATTATTTAAGGTTCACATAAATCTCAAATGATTTTATTATTGCTAATCTTTTTATTAAGCAGTTTATTTATGCTTATTAAAGCTGATGTTTCTTTTGGATCGATTGTAAAAAAATTATTTTATTTTTATCATAAATTTATAAAATTTAAATTATTTCTAATTCTATTTAAGTTAAGTTAATTATTATTATATTATTTTTAAGACATTTAATTAAGGGGATGAAGTTTCTGCATCATTAATTATTCCTAATTAGCCGAAAGCTATTGTAGTTTTATCGACAAGATATCCTACTGATGGATTTAGATTATCATTATATGATTTAGGATCATGCTCAACAATTGCTCCTAATGGAAACTGTATACCCAATAGACTTGCAAGTATAAAATATCTATTATTTTAATGGTTTTTTATAAAAATGTAATCAATTAAAAATACTACTCAAATTTTTAAAGGTGGTTTAGAAAGAGAGTTTGTAATAAGACCTGATCCTAAGCCTCAAGTTATCTGGGTAGGAACTGCTAATAACAAATTTATAATTTCAGGTTATTTAAGAAAAGATGCACCTACTTGCATGATAAAATAGTATACAGTAGGTCCGAATTATGATTAAATTTCTTTATTAACACCTGATGTAACAATAAACTGTGCAGGAAACATGCCAGTTGGATGTAAAAAAATATAATGTTTTTGATATATATAAGCATCAAATATTTATAATAATATTCTTTAAACATAGAATAACCAATAACTTTGATGTTCTATACTCCACACAATAATTTATTGTATATTAAAGATTATGTGAATACTCCTGGTATATGGCAAGTTAGAAGTATAATATATCCATTTTTTTAAAAAAATTCACTACCTTATATATAATTTCTAATTGTAAATAGCTTATAATTTAAACACCAATAACTTTGATGGAGTTTTTCATCAACTAACGGATTAAAAATATTTTTTAACTAATAATCTTAGAACAGGAAATGCTCTCAGACTATATGCTTACTACGAGTACGATACAGCAGATAAAACAAATCTCAGAATAAAAGATTTAAACAAGCCCTTAGGAGTTACTGATTTTACAGGTATTAATTATAAAACATATCAAAATTATATTAACATTAAAATTTTTACTATACAGTCGTTCTAAGAGTAGATCATATCAAAGATATAATCATGCTATAGTCAGCTAATATAGCTGCTGTTGTTCACTATGACTACATGCTATTTTATATGATTATACTACAGGAAATGTAGTTGAAGAATTTTATTTTTAAGTAAAAAGCGACTATATAATATTATTATAAAAATAAAAAATAAATTTTATAGCATTTTTATGGGAAAATGGAAGGATTAGCTTCCCACAGTAAAGAAAATGGTGATGAATTAATTATGGTAGCAAGTAAAATGGGGGATGATAGATTTATAAGATGGGTAGAAACAACTCCCAACTATTGTAAACATATAAAGTATAGTTTTTAATAATTAAGGAAAATAATTTAAAAAGAAATGTGGAGAGGGCACTTAATGGAAGATAATGATCTTTACAACTATAACTACAAACACGCAATTTCATATGACGCAAAATAGCATTTTTTGTTATACATGACATAAGAACTAAGATTTACCTTTACATATATCGATAATTGTTAAAAAGGGTGGTAAACAAGTTCAACTGGATCTTGTCCTGATAATAGTACATATTTTTAAAAATCATTATTGCAAACTATAAATATAAATAATTATTTTTATTGTATATCGTAGCCTGCTAAGCTGGTTGCTTATCATGTGACGCTGCCCATTGTCTCATATGCGATCCTGGATATACATTAGACAGTGCATACACATGTTAACGTAATAATTTTAATATATTAATTCTATACATCTTATAATTTGTTTAATATTTATAGCTGATGCAAGCAGAGGAATAGATATTGGAAATGCAGACAAACCAGGAGTTTTTATGGGAAAAGATGGATAGGGTGAATATTTTGTTGATGCCAGTACAAACAGAGATCTAATGGTAACTTTCGATCCAGCAAATAATTTAATTTGGGAATTTCAAATCAACACTAAAAATTTAGTTAAGGTGACGATTCCAGTAACTGCAGCGAAAACAGGTAATAATTATAACCATATTTTAATATGAAAAAACAAACTAGAATAAGCTACATTTCATTTTGATATCTTATTAATAAAATTTCAAATTTTCAGTCCCAACATACGCTCTCCTACATTAGGCAGATATATTATTAGTTGTAGAATAAAGTGCTGTCCCTGATTATACATTTGTTTGTAGAAATTATAATAATTTAGGAGGACCTTCAGCTTCAAATAGTGTTGCGGTAAATTAATTTAAGCTTTTCATAATTTTATATTATTATAATCAATTTTTGTTAAGATTGCACAAAAACCTGAAAAAGTAAAAGGGTTCTCCATTTTTGAAACTCCTACCACCTATCAGATGTATGTTTATCTTAGAACAGGACAAACTTAAGATTTATATGTAGCAAATTCAGTAAGTCATCTTACCCTAACATAAAATAATCCAGGATTTTTTGTTGACTTTACTGTCGGTGTAGAAGTAAGATTATTTATAATTTATTTATTTTATTTATTTATATTTTTTTTTTAAAAGGTATTTTTTTCTGGAATTTTAAGTCATGGAAGCTTTTTACTAGTCTAAGATAATACTTTTGTTACTCATGCATTTGAATGTGTCACTAATACTGGAACAGTAATTGATTTTTTTAATTAATAAATTTTTTTATATATTTACTATAATATATCAGACCGGAATTCCTGGTTGCACAGAAAGACTAACTATAACAAGTACCTAGGCCAAAATTTACCAACATATTTAAAATACTGATTTCTTTACTGAATATTAAATCGGATCATTAGGTGGAAGTATATTGTAAAAAAAATAAACAAATTTTATAATTTTTTAATTTAAACAATCTAAAAATATCTATAGCGAATTAAGAGATACAGCAGGAGTATTTTCAACAGTTCCCAAAAGTGCATTTACATTCCCTAGTCCTATTGTATAAGGGATATGGATGCATCATACAGATGCTCCAAATTATTTTATATTTGCCTCTCTCAGTATTGATGGTAGAGCAACTTTACATTCTTTCGATGCATTATACACCACTGCTACATTGGTGAGAACAGTATATGGATTCAAATATGGAAATAGAGATGTGACCCCAACTAATTATGTAGGAGATCCTAATACTTTTTTGGGAAAAGTAACAGAAGTAGCATATGGAAAAATGACTTTAGTTGTCAAGTGCTATAACACTGTATAAATGATTAATATGTGTGGAATAAATCAAAATTATCTCAACACTTCAGCTACTAAATGTTAAATTTGTGATGCTTCTTGCCTAAAATGTACAGGACCTGCCAATACACAGTGTATTCACTGTAATGCTGGATTCTTTTTGCAAGGATCCTAATGTGTTCTTACTTGCACTAATCCTGGAAATTATGCTGATGTTCTATTTAGAACTTGCAGATGTAATTTTTTATTAGAGGATTATGCTCATTTTTATTATATATTTTTTTTTTAGAGTGTGATCATTAATGCTAAACATGCACAGTTTCGTCTAATAATTGCTTAACCTGCAAAGGAAACAGAGGGGGAATACCTAATTGCAATTGTCCTGCCGGTCTTTGGGATGATGGAACTTCGCTTAATTGTATTCCTTGTGATCCAGCCATTCCTTCATCATGTTAGGTTTGCGTTTAAAATGTGTGCCAAACATGTGTCGTAATAAAAATTTATAAAGAATATATAGCATAAAAAAATCATTTAAAACTTAGTTAAATTTGACCAACCCGAACAACGACAATCTCTGCGAATGTTCTGGTACTGACTTTACACACAACATAGCTTTTACTTAATGGTGCACTTGTAAAAACTAAACATTTATCTATATAATAAATATAATAATTTTTAAAATTTTTAAATATGATATTAGCATGCACAGTGGCTCCTTACTATTCTCGATTAGAGTAATTTATAATATAAAAAGATGTTATTTTATTAATTACATCCCCTATTTCTTAGTAATGCTATGGAGGTTATTACAGTAGATTTTTACACTGCTATCCAATTTAATACCTTTGATTCTCCAAGATTTGAATTAAGTTAATCTGATTATACTTATGAATTATGTGTGCTCACAATTTAACCTGCAGTGCTAGCACAACTAGGAGAAGTCCCTATGTGTAGAAGAGCTCCTAGTGGAACTGCCTTTTAAATTAAATTCGGTTATAGGCCAACTCTCATAGCTCCGGGAAATAATATACTCTAGTTTACAACAAATTCATTTAATAGAGCGGTATGTCCAGCTAATGTTTTCTTTAATACCTTTCCAGAAGATAGATATGATAATTCTTTAGCTCCTGTTACTCCAATCATAAAATTAGAAGGGCCTTCCTTTGTAATTTATATAATATTTTGAATTCAAAATTAAATTATTAAAAAATATAAATAAAGGTTTCAATATGTGAAGAATTTGATGTTTATATTTTTACAGAATAATAAGGTAAATTAATTAATAAGTTTAAATAAAAGAAATTTATTAAAATTGTTTGAATAAATTAAATTTTTAATAAGAGGGTTTAAGAGGATTGTCACAAATTGCTTGGACTACAACAAGTACAGAGCCAAATATAGTCAATGTCATGACATACTATTCAAGTATAATTAATATTGTATTTCTTTTTATTGTTAATATATTTATTTAATCTATTATTCTTTTTAACTCTCTCACAGATTAATAAGCTCATTATTTTACTATGCCTGCCTTGACTTTAAAAACAGGAACCACCTATTAATTTAGTGTAAGCTTTTAAAATTACTAAGGACAGAATGGAAATGCATAAATAACTATATCCACTTTTCCTAAGGAAGAAGGTGATCGATTAATCATTTTGGAGTATAATAATTAAATATTTGTTTATTTTTAGGACCTCATATCAGAATGATTTAGAAAAACTACCCTACCTTTTATCAATAGGATAAAATAGTATTTAATGCAGAGCTTAGCTACATAACATGTGATAGTAATACAGGATAAATAAATTACATATCAAATGCATCTTTTAAAACAACATGGTAACGAATTGATGCCAGTCCCAGTCCTACCGATTTAGAAATAATATTAGCTACAACTAATAAATTTATTTCATATACATTTAATCCTTGGAGCCTGTATACATTACTATTTTATTTTTATTTGTATTTATAAGTTTAATCATACCATATATGAATAGTCCCACTTATAATGGATATGGAATAAGACTAAAGGCTGAATCTGCTGGTATTGAGGCAATTCATCAAATTAATTTCAATGTTAAGGAATATCCTACTCTTATGTGTTATATTCATGGAGGTATTATTTATATTATAATTAATTTTAAAAAATGAAATTATAAAATATAATTTGCAAATTAATAAAGGAAATAGAATACAATCATTTAAAGAAGATTTAGTTGTCGACGCTAAAGTTTTAAATTTAGATGTGACAACCTAGCTCTAAAACCTGGGGATAACCTATACATGGGATTGTAAAGATATGGTAACTTTCCAACCATGTAAACGAACTGATGGATCGACAATTACCATAGGAGTACAACTAAAATTATAAAATATAAATTGAATAAAACTTATATAAATTTTCATTTTATTAATAGAATCAAGCTTCTGTGTTATTAGCTAAAAATACACTTACTTAGTACTAGACCCTCAAATTTAGAGTTACAGGTAGATTTGAATACATATAATTTAAAATATATAAACGCTTTACTTTTATTTTTAAAAGCTTCTATTGTAGCTCCAACTGCTAAAAACTGTGTTTACGAAGTGATAATTACTATGGTCGGTATAAACTAGCCCCTTCAACTCTTTAATTTTCCTGAACATATTATGACAAGTGAATTGAATTTGAATGATGTTTTCTAAGTTAGTGTTACTCTTCCAAGTACATTGACTCCAGATGAAGCAATCTATAATTGTGCATTTGTATAAAATGACTAAATAGTTGGAAACAAAACAGTGCGGTAATAAAAAAATAATTTTAAGCAATAATTAATTAAATTAATTTAATGCGGTAAATATTTATTTTAGATATTCATAATTCAATTTCCGAATATTGGATTTCTTTGAAAAAGTAGTTGTAACTGATCCTTTCTTGACTTTAAGAATATCTGTTTAAGATCCTGTTAATTATATGCCTTAGCATACAAGTGTGAGATTTAGACTAAACTATCCTCCTCAAAACGGAGTTCTATCCATATCACCCTCAGCAGGAGGAGTGGCGATGGAAACCAATTTTGTTATTTAAGCTACCCAATTTACAGACTACGACTAAGATATATCATATAGATTTTCAATTTACCTTAAAAATTCTTATTATACCGATGATGTTAAGAGAGGATATGACCCCTTCCCATCTGAAATAATTATATTATAAGATTTCTCTCCAAGATCTATACTATAAACTAAACTTCCCTAACCGGTTAAGGATCTAAATGGTGCATATTAAGCAGTTGTAATGATAGAAGCAAGAGATTTAAAAGGAGGGTCTTCCAATAAAACTTCAATAATTACTGTCAATCCCAGATCATAGCCCAAAGACACATAAATCGATTTATTAGATGCTGATTATAGAAATTCGCATAAATTAATAATGGAAAAAAGATTGTATGGTTTTATTCTTATAGCTTAGCAGTTAAAAGCAATAGATGAACCAGGGTGTCCTTTGTGTGGAGGAAATGGAGTATGTAGTGTTTTGACACAGTTGTGTACCTGCGATAGTGGGTATTATTTAAATGATTGTTCATTCGAAAAGCCTTCGTATGATAAATATTCCAAATTGAAAATGGAAGTTTACACAAGTTTAAAAGATTTAAGAGTATTTTTAATATTATATTATATATTTAGCAAAAAATAATGCTAATTAGGTTTTATTTTAAAACAGGATATTCAACTTAAATATACATCAGAAGAGCAAACAATTAAAGCAATGAGTGAATTGATGAATGACAAATATTTAGGTAGACAGATGAATACCACTTTTGTTGAATCCTACATTTCCGATATGGACACCTATGTTAATAACAGAATATACCAAAAAATATCTACTATAGTTAATGACAAAATAATATACCAAGCTAAACCAGAAATTGATATAGAGGTAGACTCAATTTTCAGAACATTGAGAAACTCTTTTTAAAGCATAGATAATGTTGCTTATGCAATCAATAACACTGCACTTTATGGTTCCCTATCTTTCACGGAGTTTTAGAGATTAAAATACTACAAACAACTTGTCAATTTGACGAGAGATGTAAGTACACAGATCCATAGAATCGCCGTTCCCAATGATATAACCTACGAAATGAAAGGAAAAATAATAAATACAAAGGTTTCTGTTTTCTCTTCCAAGTAAATTACAATTAATAAAAATAGATTTCTAAAATAATTTACTAACCTTTTTTTTAATATTTAAAGATTTGTCTTAAGTAAGGTTTTAGATGCAGATATAGAAATAGATTAAGTTTAGTTTACTAATGATTTAAGAGATGTAGAAGGAGATGGACTATTCCATATATACGATGTAATGGTTTAAGGTTATAATGTAAATCCTTATAGATATGAGCCAACATTCCCATATCCTGAATAAGATACGAAATGTTAAGATGCAGACGTGTTTAGATAAGGAGTCCCCACCAAAGTAAAACATTATTTGTATAATGATATAAAAAATAAAAATTAAAAAAAAAAAAAATTTAACTGTACAGGAAATCACTCCAATTGTGAGAGTAAGATATTAGTTTGAAGCATTAAATTAAGACAATAAAAGCTATAATAAGTGTGTGACGAGAAAATATAACGGTGTATGGATACCACCTACATGGAATGTAAATGATTGCGATACAGACTATGTCGTATAAGGAAATAAAAAAATTGAAGTAATATGTACATGCAAAACATTAGATCCTGTTTCTGTTATAAATGACTATAGGTGTTTGTATAGAGAATGCTTCCCTGGCCCGTAAGAATTTTTTATTATAAAAAACTTAAACGCATTTATAAATTCATAATAAAAGGCCTAAATTTAATTGGTATGAATCTCTAATGCTTTACACCTAAATTGTCTTCTTCCTTTCTTTCTGCTATTTAGTATACAAAGGATATATATACGATAAAGTATAGATGTATAAGGTAGGTCTGGATGTAGAAGAAAGTGAAGAAGAAAGTGATGAAGAAATAGAGGAACTCAAGGACCCAGATCGTCTTAAGAGGGGAAATGTGTTTGAATATTTGGAGGGATCTAGAAGAGGAAAAATTAAAAGACACAAGAAAAGAGACACCACTAATGTACTAATTAGTTATTTTAATTTTTATTATTTTCATCTATATAATTTTTATAAAGGATGGAGAAGAAGTTAATGTTCATGACAGAGGAGGAAAAACTGAAGTTGATGTTGACCATATAGAAGAGATTGATGAGTATATCGAAATATATACAAGATAAAATGTATGTTGGGCCATATATGTAATTAAATCTCACTTAATATTAAATTCTTATTATTAACTTATTTTCTGTTATGAAGAAACTACATGAATTACTATCAATTTATTTCTTCTTTGACACCATGTGCAGGAGAGTATTTAGAGTTATGTTTTGGTATTCAAAAGCCATGCTAATGGCAGCTATAGTTGGGATATTCTTGAAGGTAAATAAAATTATTTTTTAGAATAAATAGAGTTTCAATCTTATTTATTGACTGCTCTATTAGGAAGGATATCTCTTCTGGTGGACTGTTTTGTTTACTGAATCTTGCATGCTTGGATATGACGGATGCATAGGGGCTTTCAAATTCCTTGTGAGACGACAATAGTTTGTAATAAGAATGGCTGGATTTAATGGAGGTAAATGATTAACTTTAGAAAAAAGTATTAATCAAATTTATTTAGGATTTGGAGCTTTGATTGTTGGAATTTACTTTATTTGCAGTAGTTCTTTGTGGGAACATTTATTAAGGTCTAATGAATGGGCTTACTGCTTTTTATTGTGCTTTTTTGGAGATACTTTACTTATATAACCCTTGTTAATTTTAATCAAAACAATAGTAATAAATCTTAATATTGGATATGGAAATAAAGTTTCTAGATTTTTAAAATGGTTATTAATATTTTATGAAGAAAAAATATTATTTAGAAATTTATTAAAAGATGCTAAAAATGCTTTTGGATGATAAAAAATTTTTTTATAAAAAAAAAATTACATTTATTAATTATTTATATAAGTTGCTAATATAAATATTATGCATAATTTAGTATTTAATATTTATGTTTTAACTAACGTTTTATCATATTTTTAATAAGTTTTTCTATATTACGAAGAGTTTATTTGTTAATTATTTTATAAAATTGTTTCTTTAATAAATATAGTACATAATGTAGAAATATAAATATAAAATTATAATGTCCCATAAAATAATAAATAATTTTTTATAAACTCTTTTTATATATTACTTAAAATTTTCTTAAAATAGCAACTATTCTTTTTAAAATATTAGAGATTAAGAATTATATATTTTTATAGAATAAGCTTGAATTTTTTTTTTATTGTAATAATCAAAATTAACAAATCTATTTATAATGTATTAAAATTCTGTAATTTCATTTCATATTTGGAATATGGTAATATTATGTGAATAATTGAAATATTCAATCAAACTATAGTGATAATATAAAAAAAGAAAATAATATCACAAATAAAAGTGAAAAGTTATATATACTCTAACATACAAGGGAAGTAATCTAAGAACCTTAACATAACTGTAAAGAAAAGAAAAAATGAATAAAAACTAAGAATTTCTTTAATTTGACCAAAATATCGTAAAAATTATCGACCAAAATAGTTCAGAGGTTTTGACTCAGCTCAATAAAGAAAAACTAAAAATAGCATTATAGATAACTGGAGTCAAAATTTCCCTATCGGTTGCAATTTCAGATGATTTATTCCAGGATATATATTAAAACCAATTGATGTCCTCTTAAAATGACGAAGATACTTCTTTAAAGAATGCTTAGTTGTTATAAAAGATAAATTAAGGAGGAGAATTTACAGAAAAGTTAAGTGAATAATCTTTACATGATATATAATGTCAAGAAAGTGAAAAATATGAAGCCAGCCAAGAGTTGAAAAAGGAAAAATATTATTAGGCAGATTGCCTGCAAGAGTTAAACATAACTAAAATTAAGGAAGAAAAATTTTAAGAATGTATTTCTGCTTGCTTTGTAAAAAGAGGATATGATTAAGAAAAAGCAAATAAATATTACTTAAGGATTTTATTAGCAAGTCAGATTATTGACAAAAAATTTCCATTAATAATATTATTAGGTGGTACCTCAGGAACTGGTAAATTTTCTATTAATAGTATATAAGAAATAGGATTATTACATTTATTGAGTTGAAAAGGAAATATCGGATAAAATACTATTTTAATATTATATAGCCAGAATTTCTCTCATTATTGTTTAATAATTATTAATTTATTAAGATAGTTCAACAACTAGGTCCCCCACATTAATTATACTAATATATGGATATAATTTTCAAAATAAATAAACTAGTTTCATGATAATTATAATTCTAATTTTTTTAATCAAAATTTTTAATGTATAGGTAAATCTACAGTGGGTTCGATAATGGCTGCCAAATTTGGAATTTCAACTGCATTGTCCACAGATTCTATTCGATAAATTATGAGAAATTTTTTGGAGAAAGAGGACTGTCCTGCTTTATTTGTATCCACGTATTAAGCTGGGGCGGCTTTACCAACAACAGAATAAAAAGTTATTTAAAGCAACCCCGATAACCCTGATTAGCAATAACAACAACCTGTGCCCTATGTAATTTTTATTTTATACAATAAATTTAATTATGATTAATCTCATAATAATTATATAATTAAAATAAATTAGGAGATGAGTGAATAAGAAAAACTATAAAAGGATATAAGTTATAGTGTTCTGTTGTCTAAGAGAGACTTGAAGGAGTAATAGATTAATATGCTAAGAGAAGAGAGCCTATTGTAACAACAACAACAACAAATATAATAAATAGACGATTTTTTACTGTTTAATATAATATAAAAGGTTATTGAAGGAGTTCATTTAACCCCAAACTTTATGTTAAAAATGATGAAGAAATACAAATAAGTATAAATGCTAAATACAATTAAATGTGAATTAAATCTATGTATTTTTAATCAAGGTAATACCTTTTACAATATGCATAAAAGATGAAAAAAAGCATAAAGAGAGATTTGCAGTTCGTTCTAAATATATGACACTAGATAAAAGACATAACAAATACATTAAGAATTTCATGAATATTAGGTAAAGAAAAATATAGTTATTTCCTTATTATTATTATTCTACCATTTTTAAGTAAAATATATGTATAGGTTCATATAGAAATGGTTTTTAGAAAAAACTGATTAATATCTGATTCCGAAAGTTAATAATGTTAATATTGATAAATCAGTGGGAATTATACATAAAACGATTCTAAGATATTAATACAAACTTAGTAAGCAATAAATAAAATTTAAAGAATTGAAAAATGCACTTCCATTATATGAAGAATATAATAAGGCAACTAAAAATATATGGAGCGGTG
Source organism: Miamiensis avidus (assembly GCA_037039885.1). Taxonomy (NCBI): domain Eukaryota; phylum Ciliophora; class Oligohymenophorea; order Philasterida; family Glauconematidae; genus Miamiensis; species Miamiensis avidus. The sequence goes on from JAWVGU010000097.1 coordinate 187,624, forward strand.
TGCAAATAAAAATTTGTTAGAATCCAAGGTTAATAGGATTGATAATATACAAAGATATTTGACAGATGTTTTACAAAATTAAAGCAACAACGACAGAAAAATTTCCATGTCTCCTGACAAATATTCCCAAGATGAAGAGGAAACATAGCAATAGCAAAAATAATAATAATAACAAGAGCAAGAAGAAGAAAATGAAAATTAAGATTAGGAAGAACAAAAATCAAATTTTAAATCAACAACTTCTATGCCAAATGAAATAAAAGATTAGTAAAGTTCCCATAGTTTGCGAAAATAGTCTTCCAATTAAATAAAGAATGCCCCCTTAACATAAAAATAATCCTTTGATAATTCTTCCCAAGACAATTAACTTCCTTATAATGGATATCAGAGAATGAACCAAAAAATGGAAGATAATGGCAAAGCAAACAAAAGAAAGAATTATTAAAATGAGGATATCCCATCCAAAACAAGTTCCACGAATCAATTGCCGGGATCTCCTAAAAGTGCAAATTTTCAAATTTTGAGCACCTAAAATATAAACAGTCCGAATCCCTTCTAACAATAGGATCAAGTACATGCTAAAAAGATTATCAATAAGAAGAATATAAGTTATTCTGATAAAGAAGAAAGTTCTAGTAGTGATGGGGATGATGAAGATGATGGTGAAGAAGATAAAAGTGATGATGATGGAAAAAATAATTAAAAAAAAACAGCGCATGAATAGGAAAATCATATTATTAGTAGCAAAAATAGATTGCCAGATATTCCTTGTCTAGAAATTATAAAATTGCAAAAACAAAAGAAAGCAGACAATATGCAAAAATAGGGATTGGTCAAATCTAATAGTCCGAAGTAATCAGATTTGAAAGAAAAGGATAACTTGAAACAAATAAAGGGAAGTTAAAAATAACAATAAGCATAATAGTAACCAGAAAAGATTACAGTATAAGAGTTTAAAAAATAACAAAAGATTCGAATAGAATAGGAAAAACAAGAAAAAATGCACTAAAATAATAATAGGCGAATGATAATACACAGGGTTGTTGTGCATAAAGATAATCTCTTATAATTTTAAAATCAGAATCTACAGAAGAACAAAGTATGAGAAACAATAATAATGATACAAATAATACATAATAAAGATAGGGTATCAAAAGAATAAAAAGTTATTGCGAAGAAGATTAAAAAAAAGAAGAAATAGTAGTTATATAGCCTACTCAAGTTTGCAATACATAAGGTTAAAATCTCAAGTTTAATAGTCCTCAAAAAATTTAAAGCAGACTACGAGGAAGTAGCAGCAACAAGGACTAAGATAAAAACAGTCAAACAACGGCCAGAGAAATCTATAAAGAAGTTATACTTCAAACATGAAAGATAATACATTAGGGTTTTAAGACGGTTCTGCCACTCCAGTCTCTCGTAGTGGAAAAGTTTCAAGTAAAAATAAGGGTAAGAAATCGGGAAAAACAACCAAAAGTTGGGTCAAAGTTACATACTAAAATAGCAACAATGAGGAAGTGAGTGTAAAGCCCAAATAGGCTCTAAATATCTTGGAAAAGGAAGGAATATTGAAAGCAAAATTAGGTATTTTTAAAGCTATTTTTTAAACATAACATATTTAAATCTTTATTTATAGAATTAAATGTATCGTTTGGATATCTAAAAAGTATTTAGAATTTCACAAAATGAAGGTGCGATTCTTATCGAGTACTGATGGATACATAATTATAAAAAAGGTGAATGAAGAAGAATTAGAATAAATTCACCAAAATATGAAAAGAGATAGCGAAAAAAACATCGGAGAAGATTGTAACTCTTCTTTAAACAATTCAAAAATATCAGAAAACTTGTCTGATTTTAATGAGAATGAGTAAATTACCTATAATATTAAATTATTTTCCTTTATAAATTAAAATGAATTATTTTCATTGTAATTACTATAGAAATAGTGTGCTAAATAACACAAATTACTCGATTTCTGAGTAAGTCAGTGAAATTTCTTCTCTTAGAATGTACAACGAAGAAGATGAAATGGAGTTTGAGGAAGAAGAAGATGAATAGCTGGGACACTAAGTGTTTAATTAAATTCAAGAAGAAGAATATGATTCCGAGAATGAAGAAGTATATGATGATATTTCGGGAAATGAAGGAACAGACGAAGATATTATGGAAAATGGAATGGATGAAGATGATGTATTAGATGAAGATAATCTAAATGAATAGCAAATAAGTAAAGACAATAAAAAAAAAATAAAGATTCAAAATATACAGATTAAATGAGCTAATACTCGCATTAGAGTAATAATAGCTAAAGCCACAGTCATAGCTAAAGTTATAGTTAATCTGACATATAAAATAGGAAAAATGGAAATTACTGATATAGCTAACAAATTTTAATTAAATTCTTGAAATAAATTATAAAACTATTTAATTTATAATTGAAAAGAATATTTTTAATATTAAAAATAAAGAAAATATTTTTTATTTATGATTTTAATACATTAATAGAATATAAAACATATAAATCTGTTTATAATAAATATTTATAGATAAAATGTTAATATATTATTTTTTATATGTTTTTTGAAAATAACGATAATTAAATAACTTTTAAAATTATGTTAAATATTTAAAGTTAAAATAGAATTTAGGGGGTTGGGGTTGGGGTTGGGGTTGGGGTTGGGGTTGGGGTTGGGGTTGGGGTTGGGGTTGGGGTTGGGG